>VWZK01007397.1:72542-93927 GCA_013396935.1 Baryphthengus martii
AATTCAGGATTGGTGGTGGGGAGTCAGACAACAGAAAAGGTAATGTTTTATACAAAATAATACCTGTAACTAAACTTCTCCATTTGCAACATAAGGAGTTTCAACATCTTGCACAGCACTAAACCTGATTTCAGTGCGCTTTGGTATGTTCTACATTTTGCAGATTAGACTTTGACTCAACTGTTCCCTTGGGTTGGAACAGTATTTATGGCATCATTAATCCCTGCTCCATCAACTTGTAGGAATAGCATTTAAGAACAATGGTTAAAGAAGAGGCAGTGTACTTCTGCTTGTCTGCTTCAGCCCTGGTTATTAAAATTTTCATTTATGATCTAATGAGAAAAACTGACAAAAATTAATTTCAAAAGATGAAATTTGTAAAGAAAGAAATATCTACCTAAAAAGGAAAAACACTTGGACAGTATAATAGATCCAAATAACATCTCCTAGGTCTGAAGCTGAACAGATGCACAACAGATTTCTTAAAAAAAAAAAAAAGAAACTGCACTTGAGAATAGACGACCTAAAGTGTATAACGAGTTCCAATGCCACATTTCTTAAATTTGCCATTTTGAACTTAATTATCATCATCTGCGCTTGTGCTTCATCCCTATGAACCTCATCCTATTAGGCATGATGAAGCAAATTTGTAGTCATGTTGCAATTTAATTCTCTCTGCATGTCTACCTGGCTGCCTTTTTGCCACAGGAGAACAACTGATATGTCAGCTTTGAAAGGCTGCCTTTTACTTCTTGAGTGTCAAAAATATACATGTCCAGTGCTGAGGTAGTTTAAAAGGACCGCCAAATTCACAGGGGAAGTCAGCAGCCGAATTCAATGTGAATGAGGTGAATTGCATTGTAAGAGATAAAGATTCTGGAAAGGAAGCTGGCTCAGATTACTGGTATCCTAAAGAGGCAGAAAATTCTCATTACATCAGGACTTCATCAAGGCAAGTCTATCACAAGATACAGCACAAAGACTTTTCAGCCACCAAAACCCACTTTTCTAGTGGCTGGAACATTCATGGTGAGAAATAAACTAAAAATTCAACTGAAACACAGTTACATTCAACATAATCCAATGAAATCAATATCGATTCAAACAACTGCTTATATCCTCTAGTACATTACCTGCCATAACTACTCAGAGATTTTAGATTTAATTGAAGCATCTAATTGACCTGTTCAGACTTCTCACTGGAAGCTGCAGGATGTTCATGACACTCCTGGAACTGAATGTAAGCAATAGAAGAAGAGTGGTAAAGTACAGCAAAGAAAAATTAAAAAGTAAAAGAAGAAGTAAGGCAGCCTCAATGCTATACCACTTCATAACAGAATATAGAGAAACGAAGTTTAATATGGATTAATGTAGCAGTAGCAGCATTGCACTGCATTTATTGGGACCAATCATGCTTCTCTGCCAAAAAAATTGGTCTGAAACATCAACTGTCTACAAACAGAATGACCACGAAGTCATCATAGCTTAGTAAAACGTTTTTTTCCTTTAATCATAACACTTTGGTTTCTAGTCAGAACAATAAAATCCCCATGATTTCAACACGTATTTTGCTCTCCATGCACTATGATGTAGTCTAGAGAAAAGAACTAGTAAAAAGTTATAACTGCAATGTCATTCCCCCAAACCCAGCAGCTTTCATGCAAACTTTGTCACTCAAACTTGCTACACTTCAGCTCTTTTCACAATCCTACCCCATTCGGATCTGCAGGATAGGATCATTCTTACACTTAGTTTTCCTTCTCAAAAAATGGTAGATTTTTCATCTACCTCTGCAATCAGGATGGGAGACAAAATAACAGCTGTAATACCTTTAATTCACACACAAGATGATAATTCACATTTTCATTTGAATATGTGACTACTCCCTTTGATTTAAACAGTATTGTTCGTTATTATTTAACATTTATATTACAGCAGTTCTTGATGGTTTCAATAAGGCTGGGTCCCACCGTCCTCAACATCAAAAAGCACTGAACAAACTTCAGGTCATGCAACACTTAAGCACAAGCCCAGAAACACATCCTGACTGGTGTGAAGATAGATAAAACTAAACTCTCCTACATCAAATTCCAAGATTTTTGGGGGGTGCGCTTTTTTTGTGATTCCTCATGGGTAAAGCTCTAGGATTTTAAACTCCTCTCTCCCATTTCCTCCTGTCCCCCTCAAGAAGGGCTAATAAAGATGCTATAGACAGCAGAATATTTGTGTATCAGGCAAGGAAAGGATTATATGACAGAACTAAATTTTACATGGACACTTTACACCGACACATGATAGCTCTGATACAATGCACAGCTCTAAATTAGTGTGTAGCATGCAACCGGTAAAACAACAGAATTTCTCAAGTCCCTGAAATTAATAGAAATAAAAGAACATTTTTTTTTTTGGGTGTTTTATTCCCACCTGTGCCTGTGATGCTGTATTATGCTATAGAACTGGAGAGTTGATTATTTTTCAATTACGAAAGCAATCCTACTCCGATAGCTCTTAGTTCTGCCTCAAACATGCCTTGTTGCCCTGAGTCACTGAATAAATGATAACATAAAAAAAGAATAAAATCAGCTTTTTAAGAAGCTATATTGAAGAAACTTCACTACGTTGCATTACGTAGACCCTAAACTATATATCCATATCTATCTCTCTCTCTATATATATATATATCTGTCATTAGAGTATCTTTTCCCAAAATGGAACAGAACAACCTGAAAATCTTTTGAGGCTGAATGATAATGTTCTGTACTTCAAATCTATTAGCAATTACAACTTTTAGAACCTTATCCACCTAGAAAACAACATAATCGTCTAATAGGGAACGCTTAGCATCTCTGTGTTGGATTACATTTTCATAATTTGAAAATCACATCAAGTGTCATTAATTTCAGTTGAGCTACATGTGTCATTAATTTGAGTTTGAACTACTACTTTTTAAAAATACCACAAAATTTCTATACTATTTGAAAAAAAACCAACCTCAAATGTGCACTTAACCTACTTTTTCCATTATGTTTAAAAATTTTCCTAGAAACATTCAGGTATCTGTGGGTAACAAGGTGTTCTAATTGAAGATGTCTTAAGAGAATGTGAGTTTTTTTCTTTGCCTGTTTAACTTTTTTTACATGAATTTGACATCTTTTCCTCCCTACTATCAATGCTATCAAAGTGCAAAGACCTAGATCCAGCCACGTCTTTTCAGCAGCAGACTTCTGTTACATCCAAATCAAATTCTTCTGACGTACGAAAACTATAAACTATCTGTGACAAATAATATTGCTCTGTGCTGAATAACTTTTTGAACAGCAGCCCTACAGCAATAGGAACACACTGTCTTTTATTAAAGAATAATTTAGTACCTTCAGAGGAAAAAAACCAAACAACCCAGGTTGAAAGGTACCGCCCAACAAGAAAAGAAAATATTTGAGGTTTTTTTTTTTTTCTAAGGAATTACCAGGAATTAAGGAGGTATCTTCCTCCTCCTTCCTGATTTCTGCCCTTCTAGCCTGGCTCAGTGCAGGCAGACACAGCACGTCATTTGGTGAGAGCGCAGCCTCTGCAGAATCATTTCAGCTTCTCCAGCAGCTGGAGCCAGCCCAGATCAAAGTCGCATTTCTCAGCACAATCCAGCAAGTCCATCCAGCCACAAATGAGATGACAAAATCTTTAGCTTTAAGCCTCACAACTGCTTTCATGACCAGAGCAGCACAGTGTGGTTCTAGAATATGAATCCAATTGCTCTACAAGCAATGAGCTCAGTGCAATGAAATATAAAATGGAATACACACAGAAAAGACAATGTCTCAGCTCTTAAATCGCTTCAAACAAATACAGGATGCAACTAACCCTCCAGTCATTCTTGAAATCAATTTAAGCTAAACTGATACATGCTCCTCTCGAAATGCAGCGAGTGTTTTACACAGAGTTCTGCACCAGTTCAGCTTCATTTAGGCACTACCTTTCAGAAGAGCAACACCTCTGCATAGCCATCCACCTTCCCCAAGAAAAGGGCTGTGTGTTCTCCTGCCTTTTCCTTTGCAAGCATCTTCCCCCTCACTTCAAATGCATAGTTACATCTTACCTACCAACTGCCCTACCTCCTGCCTATGCAGAAAGGAATTGGCTCCACGTGGCCACATCCGCATGGTCGGTAAGGCCTGACCTCAAGAGCTTTGACCCAATGAGTTGTAGCTCTTGTTTCAAAGGAGGTCACAAGGGGAAGCAGGAGGGCTGCAGGCAGCAGCTACATCCCAGCCGACACCACTGCTGACTGCTTAAGGCTTCTCCTCTAGTTTTTTTCCAGCAAAAAGACAAACTTCTTATGGTAAAACCTGTTTCGTTTCAAACTGTATTAAAGGAGGGAGTTGCCACGCAATCAGATACGCAACTGCCGAGAGCCAGAGTACGCTCAGTCTCTCTTCCTAACTCATCCACACGGGGTCTTTATGGGAATAAACTGTATGCGCAGCTCCACTCCTCAGAGTTTACACCTTCTGGCTACTCTCCGATTATCAGTCAGTATAGAACATAACATGCTCCTCAAGCTATTAAGATGGAAATGCTTCATTTTATTCATTTTTATAGCTTGGATCAATCCACAAATTATTTTTTAAAGGGAACAATGTGAAATGGCAATTTAAATGAAGGAAAGGCAATAAACACATAGTCTTGATAGCAGGTCTGCTTCTTTTCTACTTTGAGAAGCCTAGATACACGACTCAACTTTCCCCTGGTAAGAAGTTTCACTATTAGTCAAACCCAACCAGGCTGAAAGTTAAAAAACAAAACAAAACAAAAAAGTGTTGACATTAGTAAGAGATCTTGAAGCAAGGACATGCAAAGAAAATAATTTGCAGTGATTTTTTCTGTTCATGTGAGCAGATTCTTAAATTCTATACAGAATGATATTCATGGAAACAGTATATCTTAACGAGTTTGGAAGAGAGACTTGTATATTATAAGTCCCAAACATAGTTCTAGTAGTGAGCACACATCTGTCAGTCTGCAGTTGGGAGTAATTACAACAAAACTATGCTTGGATGTATACTCAACTGCAAACGGGCGCACATTTTCATGCATGCCCATACATCCTCTTTAGGGGAGAGTTTGGTCCTGTAACTCAGTCTCCTCAGAACGCCTCCTCTCATCAATCGACTATGAGGGAGTTGCTAATTCTTTGCACAGATGCAAATAACTTCATGTAGTCTGAAAACCAAGAGTCAGATTTTTGTTAACATGATGAAAGTCCACGAGTTGCCAAAAACTACTGCAAAGATTTGTAGCAAGAAGCAGGCCAACTAAAACAAATGACAAAGGTAAAGAAAGAAGCTTTCAGGTCTGAAAGCTCAGATTCGGCTCTAAACCAGAAGCAAGCTGGACTTAAAAGTGCCGAGAATTGCCCTGAGTTTATAACTCAATCATGTTAATCACATTTAGACAACTTGAGAGCAAAGGAGGGTTGGCACACAGGGTGCAAGGGGGGGATGGATGCTGGCAAGTGGAGAGCTATTAGCCCTGGCAGGAAACGAAGATGGGTAATTACTACCTTTGAACACTGAAAGATCAGAGGGTCAATGCAAAGGAAATCGTAACAACAGATAAAACTAATTTCTCTACTCTGCCCATGATTTTATTCACCTAGTAACTACACAGTGCAGTTTATCTCATTCACTGAAGATACTTTGGAGCTCTTCTTGACTCCTTTAGGTGCAGTGTCCTTATCATTGGAAAATGTCGTTTACATTTTTCATTTCTTCACATCCAAAGTAAATTTTTCAGGACCTGAGCGAGAGCGTTACTTGACTCCAGGTCCCTTTTGAGTAGGCAGATGGGGGAGTAAATGAACTGGAATTAGGTAAAAGGATATGAAAAGCTCAAGTTCAGGTGCAGCAATATTTTCCCCAGTGAAAGCACCACAAAACAGTAAGCTGGCCTGCAAGATCCTCTTGGCCATTGCAAAGGGGTATGGGATGGGTAGATGTACAAAGTGCCAGGGAATGCCACTGACACGTATGCTGCAAATCCTACCTGGATGTGACAGCGGCACTCCAGGAAAGACACCTTTAACAAGATCACCGTGATGACCAAGTTGCCTTTAATATTTAGTTCCCAGATGCTCTCACTGTCCTGAGTATAAAGCCATTCTGTTTAGAGTGCTCGTGCAGGAGCAGAAGTCTTGTAAGTTGAGGTTTTGAGTTTTAGCTTCTATTTAACGTCTTTCAGCACAGAATACAAAATGGCACCTACTAATCACAGAATGGTAGGAGTTAGAAGGGACCTTTGGAGATCGAGTCCAACCTCAACCTGCTAAAGCAGGTTCACTCAGAGCAGGTTGCACAGAAATGTGTCCAGGCGGGTTTTGAAAGTCTCTAGAGAAGGAGATTCCACAACCTTCCTGGGCAGCCTGGTCCAGGGCGACGTTACCCTCGTAGTAAAGAAGCTTTTCCTCATGTTCAGACAGAACTTCATGTGTTTGTGCCCATCGCCCCTTGGTCTGTCGCTGGAAACCACTCAAAAGAGACTGGCCCCATACTCTTCACATCTGCCCTTTAGATATTCATAAATATTGATAAGATCCCCTCAGTCTACTCTTCTCCAGGCTAAACAGCCCCAGGTCTCTGTCTTTCCTCATAAGGGAGATGCTCTTGTCCCCTAATCACCTTTGTAGTCCTCTGATGGACTCTTTCCAGTAGTTCCCTGTCTCTCTTGAACTAGGGAGCCCAGAACTGGACACAATACTCCAGAGGTGGCCTTACTAGGGCAGAGTAGAGGGGGAGGAGAACCTCCCTTGACCTCCTGGCCACATTCTTCTTAATGCACTGCAGGATACCATTGGACTTCTTGGCCAGAGGAGCACACTGCTGGCTCACGGTTAACTTGTCCACCAAGACTCTCAGGTCCTTCTCCACAGAGCTGCTTTCCAGCAGGTCAGCCTCTCACTTGTACCAGTGCATGGCGTTATGCCTCCCTAGGTGCAGAATCCTACATTTGCTGTTGTTGAACTTCATTGGGTTGCCCTCCACCCAACTCTCCAGCAATTCCATCACCTTTCCAACGACTGGTGAGGCTGACTGGTCTGTGATTTCCTAGGTCCTCCTTCTCACCCTTTTTGAAGACTGGGGTGACAATGGACTTCCTCCAGTCCTCAAGCATCAGCACCTTTTCCGTTCTCCATGACCTTTCAAAGATGATGATGAGTGGCTTAGCAACAACATCAGCCAGCTCCCTCAACACTCGTGGGTACATCCCATCAAGGCCCATGGATTTGTGGGTGTTCACTTTGCCTAAATAGTCATGATTTAGCTAACAATCGGTTTGCCTCATAACTATGATTCTTTTGTAACACAGTGTCTGTTGTCCATAATCCTACGCCTTGTGTTATTGCCACTCCTGGCTGGTATTTAATACATCGGTAAGTATGCCTTGCTTCCCTCAAAACAATTAGATTTTGTCCAGATACAAATTCAGAAAGATTGTATTTATAAAAATAAATAAATAAATCTTTCTGTAGTACTCTTCAGACTTCACACGGTGCTATTAGAAAAGAAATAACATTTGAAATCTAAGCAGGGTTCAGGTTAAACTCTAAAACAGAGATGAAACAGCGTATTAACCATTTTTCTGGTTAGAACAATACTTTTTGTTTGCTAGCTTTTAAAAATCCTATCTTCAACTTGGTTTCATTACATGAAGGAGAAAACAAGAAAAAAAGAAAAATCAAACATAGCATCTTTGTCATCACTCAAAGCGTATGTAGCACATAACTGAACAGCAAAGGCCTTCCGAAGTAAAAGCAGATGGACTACATTAGGTATGTGCCCAGGCATTTTAGGAAAGTCTAAGAATTCCTGGGCAGTGGTGACCATAGAAAAACTTGGTTCTCTTGTGTAAACAATGTTTTCCCCAACAGCTGTATTCCCCTTCCTGTTTATTCTTCTCTCCTGCAGAATTCTCTGTTCGGTCACATCTGTATTTCATTTATTTTTAAAAAATATTTCTTTAGCCATCCTCCCTCCTAGCCTTTTCAGCTTATTAAGGCTGAGGGAATTTTTCCAAATCTCCTTTCTCCTTTCACAACTTATTCTGTTTACATTTTTACACTTCATTTAGGTTCTGAATTCACATAATGATCCACATGAGTTAGGGGCTTTGCCCACACAGACCAGTCTGCAGGGTTAATTTTCATATGAGCAATAGAATCATCTTTCCTTGCTGATTTGAAGATCAAAACACAGCAGAACAATTAAGTGAAAACAGTGTTCAGTTGTTCCTTTCTTTTTTTTTAGATCAATATTACATTTAATACTTACACATTTCTATAATTATTAGACATGAGTAAAATTCTTGGAGCTTATTTTTTGTTGCACCTTGTTTGAGAGAGCCTTTTTAATGTTGGAGCTAGTTATTTAAGTTGGACTTAACATTACTATTGATTTAAATCACTGATTTATTTATTTGTTGTGTTCTGTACAAGTTCTGCTACTTCTGCGAAGAGAAATTTTTTGGATGTGTCTGTCTGTCTTCTTTAAATAAATACAAGTCTGAAAATGCATAATTAAACCAAGCCTTCTTTTTTTTTTTTCATTTCAGCTAGGTTACAGGAAACAAAGTTGATTAGAAAAAAAAAATGTATCTGTAGTTTAGCACTTCATTTTATTCTATTTTACAGCCATTTTGTTGAGTCCCACCTCAGACTCTTCTTTCTTAAAAATAACTGAACAGATGATGAACCACCTCTCAAGGGCAAGCATCAATCTCTGGAAGTAACTCTATTCTACAAGCAATACCTCTTAAGATGATGTAATCTGCTCCAAGAAGCCTGTTTCTATTTTTAAGTGGCTCACTCTTAGGCTTTTAAAAGGGCACCTCCATCACACACTGGTACTTTGCTTTTAATCCAACAACATTCAGCAGTGATATTTAATATACATGAAATGGCTTCAGAAAAATATAACTGATTTTATCTTATTGCCTACCCTGACTCTTACAAACGGTATTTGAAATGGTAAGTTATAAGACTATAAAATGCTTACACTGTGAAGAATGTTTCTGCTTAGGGTCACGTTTTCTAAAAAAGGTGCATCTTTCACAACTGCCTTAAGATGCTCGAGCATTCTGTACGTAAAGTATCTTGGAATGTTTGGGTTTCTCTACTTAATGTCTTCTTTGACATTGGAGCACCTGGAAAAAACATTCCAGCAGAAACTGCACAGAGGAAACACGCTCAGCACCAAAACACCATCTGTTTTCACAAGGCCAATACCAAGGCAAAATCTGCAATTTGTATAAAGAACACTCTTCTGTGTCTGTTTGGTTTCTCACTACTTACAGAATTTCTAGGTAAATCACTAAATTTAACATTTCCAACACCATATTAAAAAAAAATACAAACAAAACACTTAAATAATGTTATTAACTGCCATTTCCTACCAGAACAAAACGAACCATACTCTTGGTGGCACAGGCATGTCACGGGAAGTGAGATGTGTAGGTGTTGCTTATCATCATATTGTAAGAGCAGGCTGTTAGCTCTTTATCTCTGCCATCACACTGCTACACTACGATGTGGATCTCAGAGTGCAGCGTGACGCCATCTTCATAGATTTAGAGCGCACGGCTATCTTGCAGCGAGTATTATTGGATCTCCTGGAACCTCACCTATTCCTCTAGTGAGGAATCATCAAACAGAATGGAGAGGAGCTGCTTTTTTAAGGAAGACTTTGAACCAAGACTGATAAAGATGAAGTATCGAAGTGGCATTTCATGCTTCTGATGCTGGCTTTCACAATACCTTTTATTTTTCACATCATAGCATCACACATCTCATATCTAACGCAGTAGATAGTGGTAATGGTGGTCTACTAAAGTAGTGGCAGTGGCTTCCTAAAGCTACTCAGATCTTTCTGACATGACCAGAGCACAGCAATGATCATCTGCACAAGCAAATGTGAGAAAAAAAAGTAGTTTTCCAACAAAACCTTGCAATTTAATGTGGAAGTATCACCTAAAAAGAAATCGAGACAACTGTTGTCTACAGTTTTTGTTGACTGTTTTTCTTTTTAAAAAGAAAAATAATTTTTAAAACTAAAATTGGTAACCAGTGACTACCACAACTGGCTCTAAGCATCAATTACTTGCATTGCTATTGGGAACTATGGCAGCTGAAAGTGACACCACTGTGACTGCAACAACCAAAGAGAGTTTTCTTTGAGATGCTGCTCCACTTTGCTGCTTGAAAAACCAAAAGACTTGCCAGCTCAAGATCGTCTGCAGATGTAATTATCATTAGCATATTTTAGTTTACTTTTTAATAATTGAACTAGAAAGTTCCACAAAACTTCTAAGAGTCTCACCCTCAAGTGATTTATGTTTACTGGATGTAGAAAAATACTTGGAAAATATGTTACAAATGCACAATTTTGCTCTGGCAGGAAGAAAGTTCAGTTGATCTTTAAGGTATTTTCCATCTTTACATTCTATGAGCCTCTGAAACTTTGTTTAGTGTCCCTCAGCCAATATTCTCAACTCAGCTCCTGAGAGCTCTCAATTTTTCTAGCAAAGTTAAATTCATTTTTCCAGTAATCACTCATAAGGAACTCCAGCAATCCAGATTTGTAATTTTTTTCCTAATTTAATAACTGGATTAAAAATTAAAAACAAAAAAATCTGTAATGTTACTTTTAAATCTGTGTTGTTTACTTACTCTTCAGTTTGCTAGCTTCTAAACGCCTACAGATTTCGGTTGCATTACTTTTTTTTTTACCATGAACTGAAATTAAGTTTACAAGGAGGGCAACTGCCACGTCTGTTCTTATTTCAAAGAATCGTATTTGTTTTTCCTCCTTCCCTAGGCTTTTTGCATTTTCTCAGCTCTCCAAGAAGTTTCAAATTCAACAGAGAATTAACCAAAAAATTTTTAAAAAATCCTTCAGCGTATTTCCCCATTGACTGCAGGTTTGAAGGGCTGTTGGAGCTGATGTTCATGGACAGGTGAGTAGCAGATGGTGCTGTAAGACGGTACAGCCCTGTAACTCATCACACAAGCCAAAACGCTCATACCAGGCAGCGCTGGAAGGCAAGAGGACAGCAGGGGAACAGAGATGCCATTCCCAAACCTTCCCTGTAAGACTGTGGCAGATTTATCTTATCCATACTTGTTGAGATCTTTACAATGAATATTTCAGCGTTTCCCTTCTGACCTTTTAATCAATGGATTTATTTAGCTCTTCATTCTTCCCCAGCTGTCCATACCAGTTTTAATTTTTTAAAAGATATTTAACAGAGAACTTGCATAGATCAGCCACTCCCTACAGCCGTACATTTCCAAAAACAACAGTTTAAGCTGTTGTTACATCATTATCAGTCCTTCCTGCTGAACTTGCCTTTTTCTCACTACCTTTTCTTTTTTCTTGCCAGATTTGTCTTTAAAATGCCATTTAAGGGCATTTTTTTTTTTTTTCAAGTATATAGGGGGCTACAACTAGGAAGAACTTAAGGTAAACTTTGCTCAAACAACTCAGCTGCAAGCTTGTAAGCTTCTCACCAGCTGCATGCTAAGGAACAGACAGGGCCCTACAACAATTTAGGATCTTTTGGGGAATATTCTGATAATTCTCTTCTGTGGTATGATCTATTCCACTTCCTGAACTCTACTGATGTAATTCAGGGGTCTGCACTATGGAGCAAGGCCTCTCTAATCTTCAAGGCAAGAAGGCCTTACACAAACCACTTTTTGCCCTCACAGATCCCATGCGAATATACTGGTCAAAACACAACTCTTTTTCCAAGCAGTACTCCATCTAATACCTACTGTTTAACAAACTCAGATATTTCTTGCTGTAATATCCAAGATACAAAGATTTGCCCAGTATGCCAAGCAGATCAACCTCACAGCATTTACAAAGCTCTGCTGCAACCAGCTAGTTCTTCGACATATTCTTTGTCCCATTTGAGTTTCATTTGTTCACATAGAAGAGCTCCTGGAAGAGCAGAGGACTAGACAACAGGGAGAAGCTGAGCCCAGCCTTCCAGGTTCCCAGTTCTCAGTACACAGCTGTAGTGCAGCTTGTCTCAGGGATCCCAGCACGACCACTGGGAATTCAAAAAGATACACCAGCTTTGGTTCAAGCCTCAGAATGAAAGGGCAACAGAGCAGTACAACAATGATGGAAGCAAAAAAATAAATGTAGAAAGGATTCGTTTGCTCTATCCTGCCATGTCACAGATACAACTTTTCTTATTGTTAACCTACAGGTCTGCGTAACTTTTTCACCTCTCACTTTTTACTTGTTATGGACGGCACTATCACATCTAAGTTTGATGAGAAGGTTTATATTGCACTGTATGAACATCTGAGACAGCTTAGCTAAGTAAAATTGAACAGCAGAGTCTCTCTTGTGTTCCTGTAGGATGCACATAGGAGGCTGCTGCCTGATACCCTACCACTCTGCACATTGGCATGTTCCTTCTCAGGAAGTGTATGGAAAAGCTGAACTTTTCAGAGTGGGAGGAAGGAACTATTAGGACTTGGATAATTTGGTCTATATTTTTACACCATAGCAGAGCTTGTGCTGTAGTAGACAGCCAACAGACATAAACCAGCCTGGATTTAAGAATCTTGTTCACTGCTGATCAGGTTTCTAATTTGGTAACAGGGTATTAACTCATTCAAACTCATTTAAACATCACAGTATTGCCACGGTGCTGTTTAGAGTCTCCCAAGAAACACTTCAAACTACGAACTTGAGATAGAAGACCTATCTAGAACAGTGCTGGAGTGACTATAAAAACTATTAATAGGAAAAAAAAAAAAAGTATGACGTTACATAACATTTATAGAACTCTGCAGAGCAAAAGAAATACTTCACCTGTTTCCTCGGTTTGACTCAAGTAGCTATAGTCACATGGATATCTTCCAATAACAATGTAAAAAGGCTGTTCTGCAGTGTTCCGGGACATTTTGAAAGCATGAGTTTCACATATTTAGGCTGATGCCTTGAGAATAGCATTAGAAAATTCTTTCAAGTCCCTCCTTGTTTTGAAAGAGAGCTACAAAAATGCCAATGTTTTAACTTAGATTTTATCAGCTCTGAAAATACTGCCTCAACTATTGATCTTTTAGCCTGAGCTATTCTGAGGGAAGGTATGAAAAAGCCATCTGGATTGATTTAGCTTTGGTCTCCAAAAGCAAGTACCATGTCTGTATACATACTGATACATTTAGGATTACAATTATAAAAGGCATATACTTACACATACTTGTAAAATGGTCCTACAACCAAGTGCTGATGCATTAGGTGCATTAAAGATCATGACACCAACACTGTTTACTTGAAATAAAAGATGTTTACAAACGTAACACTCAGGATTTTCACTTAGAAATCTGAAGAAAACTTTCTTTCAGGTGCTGACAGGATCAGCTTTAACTACTTGTTGGGGTATCACTAGATACAGAGCTCCAGATCAAGCACTTCTCTCTGGTAATAGTATATTTTGAAACTAAAAAAACCTTACATCAGGAACTATGGTATCTTTCACAACACAAAACTAGTGTGACTTCTTAAATTGTTGTTACAGATCCAAAATAAGCCCTTAAAAGCCAGCATTACACTGCCACACTATGGCACAATTAAGATCTGCAAGCAAGAAAAGAACAAAAAGACAATAAAAAGAACTCCTCTGCTTTAATTATTTAGGATACTACAGTATCCACTATGAGTTTTGTTTGCCTACCACATTTGTAAAACACTAAAACCAAACTGTTGTGTCTTGGTCAGAAACAGCTACCTAGGTACCTCATGCATGAGGATTTTGTTTTTATAATGTTGGAGGTTTTTTCCAAAATGAAAAAAAGAACAAGTTTATTTTCTGCAAGTATTAAAATCTTCAAAGACTAGTTTGAGCTGCCTGTTGGGCAGACTGGATATGTTGGGAAGTGAGTACGAGGGTATTTCTTTACTTTGTTGGCTACAAAATACAGAGCTTTTTGTTCTTTACATTACAATGTGATCTGAAAGGTTTTCCGTTGACAGGCTGTCAGAGGAAAGAAAGGTTCAAAAGATCTTCTCCAAGTCCCCAAGTTGTTGGTTTTAGTTTTTTTTTTTTTTAAACTATTTGAGGTAACACTAGAGAATTTTAGAGTCTACATTCATTATTTCTTAATGTCAGCATATAACTCATTTCAGACTTAGAAATATTTCAAAACACTCAGTATTTCCACATTTTTACTACCACATTTTGCAAGAGCTTTAAAAAAAAAAATTTTGCTTTTGATGACCTTGAAGCACAGCAGAACAAGATGTCTGAAATTTCACATCTATTTTTTTTTAACTACACCAACTCCCTGTACAAAGCATACATTACTTTAATTACTTTGAAATATATGTAATTTATACCTTCCACAGCATTTGTTTTGTAAGAAAGCTATAAATCATTTTGTATGACCATTACCAGAACTGCTTTATTCATTCTAACTTTCCATTTTTTAAAGTATTTTTCTAATAAATCAAACATTATACGTAAGCAATTGGCTGAGGCCAAGACCATACCAATCATTTTACCTGCAAGAACTTGCCATTATAAACATTTCCCACAAGGCATAATAAAATACACGTCTGGTGCCACAAAACCTGCAGGAATATCTTGTACTGAAGCATTAAATAAAGATTAGCTGACCGGCTGGGCTTTCATTTGTTCCACCCTTTCCTTAATTGCTGTTGTCACCACTTCAGCTGACAAGAAGTGGCATAGCCTAGATGATGCATGTCAGTTCCTCCCTGTTAGGATGGTTTATTCAAGCTTTTTGAATCCCAAATTAAGGGTCTTTCATCTCCAGACAGCTTAAGCCACTGAAGAACAGGGTTCTTCTCTTGTGTACATTACCTGTCTCTAAGCCACATGCAAATATACGCACATATACTTCAATACAATTTCTGGTTTTAGGCCTGTGCTTCCAATTATCACACGATTTCTGTAATTTTTTTTTCCTACCTACCTTTACTCAAAGCACAAGCCACTGTGTTATACCCAGGACCACAACTCCTAAGAGTCAAGATGTATCAACAGCAAACTGTGAACATTACCACCTTGCTCTAGAGCCTTGCTGGCAAATGTGAAGTTCTCGTGAGCATTCCTGGAGGCAAAAATGCAGACTACTACCTAGGACTTCGGATTTTTGGAAATCTTTTGAGAGGGGGAGGAGTTTAGAAAACTTGAGTGACATTGAATGAAGATTTATGGAGAATGCATTCTTAGCAGTTTTAGTCTTCAGCAGTTGCCCAAGAGTCATGCTGAAGTGCAAGAGGAATCTTAAAAACAAATTTCAGATTGCAACTCCTCCCCATAATCCCCAAAATAACTCATTTTGAAAATGCTGGGCTTTAACTGCACCCAAAAAATTAGCAGCAGATACTACAGCTTTTCTGTTACTCTGTACTTCTTAGGTGCAAAAAATCAATTTTCCCTTCCCTGGCTGACAGCAGACATATCCTCTTCTATCAACCATTCAGGTATCACAGCTAAGTATTTAGAATTAAATAACCTTCTCTAAAAATATATATTATTAGAATTATAAAGATTTAGGCTGAAGTTGAATAGATTACTGAAAAATGCTGGTTTTTACTACCATTCCTTTACTACCTTCCTTACAGCCCACTCTGTGAATGATACTGTGTTCCATCTCAGATGAATTGGGAGTTCAGTCACACGGAAAAGATTAGTTACGACAAAGGGCATCCTTAGCGTTGCTGAATTAGGTCTCCCTTGGAAGAATCAAAACTATCCTTCATTGTCATCCATCAAGCATTCCCTTCTAGGAAACTGCAGGAAACTTCATACCTTCCTGAACTTTTCCATTTGCTTATAAAGATCTGGATCCAGTTCCTGAGACACATCTTTCATCCAGAGCAGAGCTCCTCTGTATTCAGTCCGATACTGTTCCATTCGGTTCACCGTCAGCCAGGTGTCGGAGATGGCCCTGTATCGGAAAGTCTCCACTTCTTGATATAATCTACTCAAAGGAGTACGTAGGGCTAGTCTGGGGGAAGGCATGAAGGAAAGACAGGAAGGAGAGGTACATGTTAAAGAAGTTGTTCCAAAAAGGCGGGTGGATTAATACAATCACTAACTCTTGACTAGTAATCAAAAAAAAAAACCCCAAAATAGTCCATTTAAGTGCTAGTGGATGTTCAAATGGTTAGGGGTCCACATGAACGGGGTCATTTTGAATCAATATTGTGTTTGCAACCTTCCTGTTCAAGTAGTGAGCTTTCATTTACACATCTGAGCGGAAGAGGAATCTTTTCTAATGTGTGTATGTATTTTAGTTAGCCAAGCTGTTTGTACGTATGCTGTTAACATTCCTCTACACAAGCTGCATTTTAACAACTCTAAAAATGTACCCGAGGTAATTTATTACTGGATACATACCACAGATGTATCAGGACTGTCAAGTTAAGCCTCACAAAAAGCACTTCCATTAGCCTTTTAATCTTCAAATATACATGTAACTAAAGAAACCATCTGTCAAAGTAGATAATGATTTATTTTTTTTTTTATGGAATCTGAACCATTCCTTTGAAGAAGATTTATCTTTTGAAGGATTTAGGCATTTTCTTAAATGGTTCTTCTAGCAACTGCACTTTGGAAAAGCAGTAGGGGACACTGTTGCCTTCCCTATGCCATCGCTTTGGCTCCTAATGGGCTCTCAGAACTAAACAGGTTTACTCCAACTTTTGCTTTGCTTCCTCCTGCTGCTTCTACTTTCCCCTTGGTTGCCAGCAGCCACCTCACTGGAATGGGTTCAATCAGTTCCACACCAGTGTAGAGTTAGTTTAATGTGTTACTTAGAGACTTCCTAGGCATAAGAGAATCTCTAATTTCTGCTCCAGTAATCAGCAAATTGTATCTTCTTAATCTCCAGCTACTGAGCTAGCTATTGGTATGCAACACAGATCAGAGCAGTCCCAACTTCAACATGAGCTTGAGTATGGCTCAAGAGAAGACACATAATTAGTTTTGCTATTATGTGAGTTTATTTAAAAAGATGCCTTAAAAATGCATTAAGAGATGCATAATAAAATGTTAACTTCTCAGTGTGGCTTTCCCCCCCCACATACACATTTTTCCCCCCATTCTATGCATATTTACCCAGCCATTCAAAGGGAAATTCAGTTCATATAGACATGGCATACACTAGGATTTCCAAAACCAGTTAAGCAAATCATCAGTGCTTCTGCTCAAAGGTGCCTTACATGTGTTTTAAAGATTCCACTCCTGGCTGTTACTGGGTATGCTAAAGACCAAACACTAGCCCAAGATAAACATATGAAGTACTCAGCGCTCTGCATATGATATTTTATTGTGAGCCAAACAGCTGCACTGTTAAGCTAAAGCTGGAAAGTATCATAACAGTTAAGAGACCTCCCAAATTACATAAAATATCAGGGAACAGAATTTTCCCTTGAAAATGATCATGATTTTCAAACTTTCACAGTTCCAGTACTGTTAAAAAAAAAAAAAAAAAAAAAAGAGAGATGAAAAAAAGGGAAAAACATCATTTAAAACCTACTGCTGGATTTNAATATTCATAAAACCATCAGGCACTGTTCCTTTACAAATCTTTGAGCAAACACGGGGGCAGTGAGACATCAAGGGCTCTGGGCAAGAGGAGGTGGTTTGGGGCAAGAGCTGTTGCTTTGGATTCCTTACCTTTTCCTAATTTGCTCCTACCCAACCTACATGAGCTTAGCAGGGATCTTCTGGGGAACTTGATGGTGCAAAGTTAAAGCAGAAAACGGCACTCAAGACTGCTCCTTTCTCCACCAGCTACTTAAGGTAGGAGCAAAAGGCATCCCCTTACCCATTTGAGCAAATGGCCCAGCAAAAGGCATCCCCTTACCCATTTCCCTGCCCTCCCGGGACAGAAACATAAATGAATCATGCCAACAGAGAATCAGCTACAATTATCCCACACACTTTGTAAATCAGACAGTAATTCTGACACACGTACCTTTGCTGAGAAGAAAAGCAGAGGGCCTTTCCTGTGGCTTGCATCATTTTTCCTGCTCTCGTTTTATCCTGAGAACCCTGTGATCGAAGAAATTTCCCCAATTCATTTTCTTCCTGAGACAGAACTAATGAAAAATGAATGAGTGGTCAAACACGTTAGGTAATAGGTTCCTAACAGCTTTAAAACTGGCTTAATATCAAATAGGTTGTCACTCTAAATCCAAGCAGCACAGCAAAAATAAATAATTTGATGAACTTCTTGCATTCAGTAAATAGAAGATCTAATTCACTCGAGACATTTGTTAATATACTCAACAAGAATCACAAAATTCCATCAGCGCCAAAAGACAAACAAGGGAAAGAAACACGCTATTTCTTCCTTGACCAAAAGGATTAGGTTGGTTAGATCATACAAAGGGCCCAATCTTGATTATAGTATCTTTTAGTCTTCAGTTATTTGGGGTTTGTTTGTTTTGTGTTTTGGTGGTGTTTTGTTTTATTTTTCAATCCTTTTTTAGCACCTGGACTGCCTCAGGTGAGCTTTGGTAGCATACTTTCACTGAAGCTAATTCTGAATTATACTGCCTGAAGCTTGTTCACTTGCTTTTCTCTTGCTCTCCACTTTTCATGCTTGACTACAGAAATGAATTTTTCATATGAAAAACCTAGCACTTCATTTTAATGAACATTTTTTTTCAAATTACTTTGCAAAATTAATTTACAACTCTTAACTTTCTACACAACTCAAACACTATTTCTTAATTTACGTTTCAAACATCTGAAACATTTTTATTTCAAATTAACTAATTGTTTTTTATATAAGACCACTAAGAAAAATAAAAGTGGTTTTACACTGAACTGTTGTCTCCTTCCAAACTGGTACCATGGATCTTCATGTTCTCACATCCTTATAAAAACATGTCATTATGGCCTCATCTATTAAGCTCCCAAAGCAGCTGTCCTCTACAGTACCCATTTCTTCCCACTATCAATAGAGAGAATGGCCTAATATAATGAAAGGAGATCTCTTGATGTCCTCTTGCCATTTTTCCAATTGCTGACAGTCAAATCCAGTGGAGACTCATAGCACACTGTGGTAGAACATGATGCATGTACATCTTTGTGTCAGAGTTTTCACCTGCTGCTGTGGAACACTTCTTGAACTCAATACACTACGATTCTGTATTCTAATTTTACCTCCAGATACTGAAACAATATCTCTGACTCTCTTTGGACAGGTAAAAGAAAAAAAGGAAAGACCTGAGAAAATACTTGAACATTCCAAAAAAGAAAGTCAATTGAAAGATGTCCCCAAAGCTGGATTCTCTTTTCCAGGCCAGAAA
The DNA here is from genome assembly GCA_013396935.1 of Baryphthengus martii. Classification (NCBI taxonomy): domain Eukaryota; kingdom Metazoa; phylum Chordata; class Aves; order Coraciiformes; family Momotidae; genus Baryphthengus; species Baryphthengus martii. The sequence goes on from VWZK01007397.1 coordinate 91,904, forward strand.
TCAGCAGCAGAGAATCAAAAAATATTCATTGCAGAAAATCTTTAGAGGTCATTCAATACAACTTGCTCTTTGAAACTTCCCAGATGAGGTCCCTGCCTCTCACTAATGACTGTCACTAATTCCTGTACACCTATGACAGTCAAGTCAGCATTATCAAATTCATCGTAATAGCATGGATTACTTCATTGTAGAACTAGTAATAAGCCAAATATTCTTCCATAGTCAACTCTGATTTAAAACAAAATAATAATTAAAGCAATTTAGAATGGAGTTAGGATTTCCAAAACAAGACACTTCTTAAATTCAAACAAGCCAAGCTAGTAATGGGAAGAAATCCTCCAAACTTAAAAAGCAACCTTTATGCCATAATTCTTCCTAGTTACCATTGCATAATATCAAATATAAAGGTTCAGAACAAAGAGATTTTCAAGCAAATAAGCAAGTCAGCTTTTATCTGTCTGCCAGGAAAGTTATCTTTATTTTTCAATAGGATGAACCTAGTAGTTCCCCATTTTCTTTTTCACTCTTTCATTTGAAGATTCCATAATGCAGACCTCCTTGTCATTTTAACCACTGCATTTGATCATACTTACAACAAATTCTTTTTTGATAGAGTTCAATTGCTTTCAGCAACTCCATACACGTTCTCTGAATAGAATGGAACAGCTGATATTGAAACAAAATACACAAAAAAGTACGTAAGCGTATGGAAAAAAACCACTGATGATTAAAACACAAGAGTTTAATATTTTGTAGGAATTATTACGTATCACTATTTTCTTAACAATGAGCAATCTTTCCAGCTTCAAAGTGATTTTTCCTTATCAATCATACTTTTCTTTCAATTTAGTTGACCACTGAATCTACAGACAGACCCATCATAACTTACAAAACTAAAATAAAGAGGAAAATAGTTTTTGAAACAGATCTATTCTAAATAGCTGAAAGTTAACCAAACTAGTCATGTTGTTTGGTTTGGTTTGTTTTAATTGATATCTTGGGATTTATGTGAATATGTGCAGATCTTGGTTTCTAAAAAATTCACAGTAGAGGAAAACGTTACCTAAATGTCTCTCATGTTTATCATATGTGACAAGACGCATACTGAACACGCATCCTGCAAAGTCTAGTGGAACAAACTTGCCAGCGTAGAAAGTTATGATTTAAACTGAACTTTCTACTGGCGTAGCTCTAGTTTTCTAACCAATTTATAAAGCAGCAGTTTCCAAAGGAAGCAGTGGAAACAAAAGTTAGTCTTGACAAAGTTTGGAGATTGTTTCTAGAAAACAGAAAAACTACTCTTTCTGTCTGCCAGTCTAAAACCTCCAACCCAGTAACTTAAACGTAAACTCCACTCTCTCAAGCATTACATAACTATAAGCATGGAGCACTGGCACAGTAACTGTCCTCCTTCGCATGTGTTTGACTTCCTGGACCCTTACATGGGTCTCATTTTTTAATCTAAGAGCATGAGTTACTGTTGAGAAGTTCTCAGAGTGAACACATGTTGATAGCTTCTTTTATCTGGTAAACACAAGTCTCCCTATTTCCAATCTCACCTGAGCTAACAAAGAGCCTTTCTTGGTGAATCTGCAACACAGGAAGTATGGTAGGAACTTAGCTATATATTTATAAAATACTGTTTCATCCGTCCAGCTGCTTTTACATCAAGACTCTTGATTTATAACCCATCACGAAAACGCCACAGCTAGAATCATCGCGTTTAAGTTATCACTATTCTAGCTAGAACTACAAAGATTACTTGTTGTTAAACAGTCTCTTGTATTTCAGCTACAACGTCAATAAACTGAGAAGCTCAAGTCAACAATTTTCTAAGAAGCCACAAGAAAACCAGTGAGACAAAACCTTTATGCTTACTTAACAAAACAATACCCTTAAATCTTAGCTGGACACTGACATGATTATTACAACTTGGAAGTCCATTCTCTATCTTCCCCTTTGCGTCAAAGATGTTCAAGCTCTTCAATTTGTAGAAGTTTTTCTTTTTTTTTTTCTTTTTTTTT
>VWZK01007398.1:0-60342 GCA_013396935.1 Baryphthengus martii
CTACAATAATTTTCAAATTATCACAGTATCTTAATCAGGAAATTAGTGTAGGGTGGTATGCAGCCTTAACATCCGTTTTCTAAGTTCAAGTCTAAATTAGGATCACATTAAAATTTGCCTCTCATGGCAAGAACAATTTACACATGTGAACCACTTAGTATGACGTTTTATACTATCTAATGTGATACTGCTGCTGTTCCAAAATCTCATATAAAAAAATTTGAAAACATACCTCATAGGACAGTCAATGTCCTCTCCGGAGCCAGAAAAATGACTTACTTTTAGGTTCAAAATTCTTGACTGCTGTTTTACATTCAATACAATATATTTCAAAATGTAGACAAAAAGGCAGGTCAATGGATTATAGGTTAAAAAAAAAATAAATCTTTAAATCTGTATTTAATTCCTTTTAGTATCCAATTAGCAACTTTTCTATATTTACACTCTCTTTCCATTTGAAGATATATTTTTCTAGAATCTAATTATATGTTTTGGCAGAAATGCTGCTCAGAGCATTCTGGAGTTCTGCAGATTCTTAACACCAGAACTCCTGGCAGAATCTCTATACAGTAGATAAAATTCTACCAGAAAAAGTAAAAAAGGAAAAGCAGTACAAATGAAAAATCTTTCCTCGTCTTTCATAACCAATGTTCTTTGAGCTTACTTTGTCCCATTTGGCCAAAAGTGAAAAGCTGTTAACAGGGCTCAAATGTACAATTTTGGATGGGTACACTCTTCTTTGGAAGCAATCTCAAGTTTCAGCAGTCAGTTATTTTTTTCATACAATAAGGAGGATCCTTTGAGAGAAAAAGTAAATTTAAAAAAAAATTTAAATCATTAAAAAGTTTTAGTATTTCATTACTCATGTATAAATTCTAAGAGAATGGAACTTTAGTTATAACCTCCTTTTCCCCAAACTCAACTCCAACACATGGAAATTTAACAAGCGTTATAGAAAATTAAACACTAGAGGCAGGAAATAGAAAAGTTTATGTTAAATTGCAAAGAAATGCAAAAGATTTGTTAAAGAACATAAGAAAAGAATTTGAAATGTTCTCTCTCAATATCATTTCCACTGTACAAAAGAAAACAGTATTATGAATCACCAGCATGGAGAATGAGCAAATGCATTAACTACTTCTGATTTCTCCCAACTAATCTTCTTACGATATGATCCCACAAAACGAGAAAATTACTTATTATTCATGAAAAAAGAACATCATAAACACTGTACATCATATTATAATATAACTTCATAAACGAACTTTACAAAGCCAATATAAGTTTTTCAATAATAATACAAAGTATTCTTAAGACATATCTTTTTCATTTCTTCAGATTGTTTTGTAGGGACTACGAAGCACCATTCCAGATAAAGCCTAATTCATAAACAGAATTAGAGAGACTAAGGGACTTTATGAGGTCTCCAAATTCATCCTTATGCTTCAAAACATCCTTATGCTTTACCTACTGCATTCTTTACAGATGCTTTCTGGTCTTTACTTAGGTATCACCAGAGTCAGAAGATCTATAGCTTCCTTAGACAACATAAACCAGTACTTCTACTTTAGCGTCAAAAACCAGTCATCTAATGTGTTGTTGTTTTTTCTCCCTAACATCCAATTTAAAAATCCCTCACTTCTACCTAAATGTACAGTTGAAAAGCAAGTCAGCGTTTCACAACTGGGATTATTATGCTTGAGTTAACTGATTATAAATGGGTATATTGTAAATTTTACAGATGATTCTAGGAGTTCTAACTGCAAATTATCCTAGATGGTAACTCCAAAGTTCTTCCTGAGATTTTCTTAAATTTAGCAGAAAAACATTAAAGAAAAATATCATACAATATTTCATAGTTACAACATTCACTCTGTATATATACACATGTAATATATATATCTAATAATCCAGAGCATACTAAAATTTCAGAATTAACATCTCCTTAAAAAAAAGCATAAATATTAAGCTTCTAAAGAAAGTATAGTTAACAGAAATAATAGTTAATCTCTTGGAAATGAAAAAAATAAATAAAATCAGAATGTACTTGTTCTGAGTGTTTAAATTATGTATTCCATGGCTCAAGAACATACTGAAAAAAAAAAATCTTAAAAAAAAAAATACTGTGAACACAAAGTAATTTAACACAGTTATCAGAAAGAAAATTATATTAAGTGCAAGGAAGATGTAGTTATTCCTAAAAATATTGTGGCCATTGGCATCACCATAGGATTGAATTCAGAGCTTGTGGAGGTCATAGGAGATCATAAGAAATAATATCATACAATTCTTTATGAGGACAAGGAACAGGTTGAAAAGNCGGTCTTTACTTAGGTACCACCATATCATACAATATCATACAATCCTTTATGAGGACAAGGAACAGGTTGAAAAGATAAAGTCCCATTCATAGCATCATAGAACCACTAAGGTTGGAAAGGACCTCCAAGATCATCAAGTTCCAAGTTTCTTAGACAAAAAGGAGTAAAGCAAAGCAGAGGTCCTGCTAAAGATGCTTGATCAAAGAAGAGGTTTAGCTGTCAGAAGGAGTACATTTGCTCTTTATCGTTACTATATTCAAAGAATGAAGATTTGGATGACAGAACGTGCCAATAAAGATAATGGCACATACGCCATGAGCAACCGATTTGATCAATTCTTCTGCCTTCTGGAAAGAAGCCAAAAAGGCTTTGAGCATCATCTTACGTTTGCAGAAGAACAATATATTCACATCATCTAAAACGTTGCAAGAATAAAAGTTTTATCGCAAAAGCTTTTGAATAAGCTTTAAATACCACAAAATACTTTTTAATGAATTGCCTTTCTTGCTGGACGCAGCTGGATGAGCGTTTATTGAAGTACTAATTGTCACCACTGCTTACAGATCTCCATCAGTTCTCATAAATGTCCATATGTTCTTTGCTTTAAAAGTGCAGCTTAATGACACAGGAAAGTGCAAGCCAATTTATCATCCTTCTTTAACCTTTTGAAAAACAAATTAGTTTTTATGAGAAACAATCACTGTAAATAAAGTAAAAAGCGTTTCAATTCTATCATAATATGGTGTCATTTCGCATTAAACCTTGATGCAATTGCTTAACTTTAAAATTATTTAAATCAATCATTGCTTTTTTTTTTCCTCCGACATAAGTGTTTAGCATCTATAGAAATGCAGAGACATAGACCAACTTCACATATATATTTAAGATGTGAATACCCACCAGATGTTTATACATCCCTCTCAGCTAAGCCACATGTCTGTAGTACAACATCTACATTTATGTAAAGGATTTTAACTAGTGTAACTGAATCCACACTAGAGGGTGCCACTATTTTAATTGTAAAAGTTTTTTTACAGTTAAGATTATAAAATGTACACCTCTGAAATTGCAATGTTTCAGAAATGTTTTGTTGCTATCTGGGACAGCAGATTGCTACCAAATCAGAATTAAACTTATGATCGCAGACATGCTGCAGTTCAACTTTTGGCATGTGTTATCCTAGTGAACTGTACATAAAATAAACCTACTGCCAACCTCACGCAGTACTCTGGAACCTGTGCTTAATGCTTCAGTTCAAGTATTTCACCTACAAAGCAACAAAGTTGATTAATAAACACTGGAGAGGCTTTTTTCCCCTTTCGCCTCACTACAGACCACCAGATACACCGCTCGTACGAATCGAGCCTCATTCCAAATCTAGAAGTCAGGGGCTTTTTTTGCTATCATAATTGCTCATCAGTGCTTGTACCGCACATTTGAATAAATTAATTAAGAAGAGGATGAAGAATTTTTAGCATCAGAGAAACAATTTATGAAATGAATACTGATAGACTTGAAATGGCCCACAATTGTACCCACTCTTCCAAAACAGGAATAAGTACTTTTCCCATGTTGCATTTTCGGTGAAATGGGAATAAATCATTAAAGTACAAAGAAATGAAAGACAACAGCGCAATGTAGAGGGGAAAAAAAATAAATATTAAAAATAAACCCGACTTTACAAAACAGACATCTTGAAAGCTTCAAACAGAATTTTTTCTCAGGCTGCAGAATAGCCTTTGTAGGAGCTGGCTTCCATACCAGTAATTCTCATCTTTCATGACTCATACAAAGCAACATTAAGTAATGTGCTGCCTCATATCTCATCTCCTTAACAACACTTCTAACTTTCTGTGAACACAGGTATTCCTGGTAGATCTTAAGTGTATATCGTGTCAGGGCCCATTTGTCCCAGGTTATAAAAAATTTTACTGTTGTCCATTTCCATCGTTCATTCAACATCAAACCCACTCCAGAATGTATAGTTTAGACCAAGGAAGACCTTGAAGAAATAGTATATTTTTAATTTAGCTTTCACTTCCTCAGGGATTTGTCTCTCTTACTTGTAGGTTCTATCCAAAGAATAAGAGAGGAGAAGCTATTACTCTACCTTCTCTCTCCTACCTTTTCAACAGACAGAAGGAAAAAATTCATAAATGCAATAAAGGGAAAGATTTTAGTCTATGATATGGCAATTACCAAGCATCACGCTATAGAAAGATCCTATGAGAAAATGCTCTGAGAGCTAGTGAGTATAAATCCAGGTGATCTGAGCTGGACTGAAAGACTCTAGTTCTAGTCAAATCACAACACATGAGACTTGATAGGAAAAAAAAATCTCATCTGAATGCAATCCATAAATGAGTAAACCTCTAAAAATTATAATGAACACAGACACACTGATTAAAAAGTACTATGTACACTGCACAATGAAATACAGTGCCGGTTTTAAAAAGCAAAAACAACAAAAAATATCACAACAAACTAAACAAACAACTAAACAACAAATGAACAAACAAAAAGTCCAGCCAAAAAAAAAAACCAAAACCAAATACGTAGTTTTAAAAGTTTGAAATGTTTCTAAGTCTGCTTGACCTCTGGTCTATCCGTCCACTCTCTTTCTCTCTCTTCCTTTCACCCCTTTCCCTCTTCTCACATTCCCTGTCTCCCTCTGTCTATTTTTCTGGGAAAAAACAAGCAATGGAAGTCCTTCATTACCTTGTCAGAAGGATGTAAGCATTATTTAAATTTTTCAGGTGCATTTCTGCTTTGAAAAGCTTAGTTTATTCACCCAAGGAAGAAGCCATTAGGTAAAGCTTGCAAGTAACAAGTAGCAAATATTCATACCAAAATAGTTAGCAAATCATTTACACTAGAAACCACTCATTTCAAAGATGTGTTAAACATTTAAAAACAATACATTTGTATAAAAATGTGCTCTGTTGACCAGTAAGTCTGCAAATCTAATATCTTTTTACAATTATGTTTTGTGAATTGTTTGCACAGCTGCAGGAACACTTGCAAAGGTTAACGCTTCTTTATTTTTTTCTTATATTTAAAGAATAAAAGATTTTTATATATCATATTAAGATCATTAGAATAACTTTTACAATCAAAACAACTAGCCACACACTGAACTAGTATTAGGGTACAAAGATTTCTGTACATCCCATAAAACAACCGATTTCTGGGCAAAAGAATGCAAGGGAAGACAAACATTACAGACTCCCTGAGGTCCTATTGCTTGTCCACTTTTGCTGTTTAACGGCATGGATTGAATGAACATAGGAATGGACATGTTATGAAAATTGTTGTTTCAGGTAACAAAAAATTACTTAAAACCAATTATTTTTAAGATTATCTCAAAAATGAGGTAACTTCTAAGAAGTGTTTTCCTTTGACATTGCATTGTCTCACAAAGTTCACTGTAAGGTTCTTGCTTTATTCCATGTACAGATCTGAGCTCTGATTTTTAAGAAAAATCTATCACTGAATATAACTTGTTATTTAACTGTTTACAAGATAAGCAAATGCATTTTACCATTTCATAGTAATTCAAATGATATTCTTAAGAAAGGTTTTAGAAACAATAGGTCATTTAGCAATTCTCTCCACCACTTAACTAGGAGCCCCATAATAATACTGTAAAGTGTTATCAATTAATATCTATTAATTTGCTACACATGATATTGTTAACATATAATCTGTACTACCCGAGGCATTCTCTCTTTTCTGCAAGAGTAACGTAAGATATAAGAGCTGCATAAAACATTTGCGTGGAGAAATGCACAATTGCATCACTAATGTGAGAACAGCCTTATAAATGGATCATTTCATTACTGAAATCTTCCTTAGAATCTACTTTTAACGCAGTAGGAAAAGCAATGTCCTTCAAAATTGCTGTTTATGAGCAAAAACATCTGTGACTGCTATTTGTTTTATTCTAGTCTGTTTTACTCAAATTTGCCCTTAACTCTTCCTCCAAATACTTGAAACTTCTTTATGCACGAACTTTTATCAAGTTTGATTACTTCAGACAGCCTTCTGTGCACAAGTAATTTTGCTCATTTTGTTTGATCTGTTTGCACAGCTTCACGTATACTGACGCCATCCGGCAAAACAATGGGGAAGTTTCCAAATGGCTGATATAGAATCAACTAGCATGGAGAAATCAATCATTTTACAGCTATAAATACAGCTTTTGATACAGTTTGTGCCTCATCAATGAAATATATAATGTAATTTTTAAACAAGAAGAAAAACATTCTCTATCTGTAATAATGGAAACAGCACAACACAAAGACTAGATAATACTTCTGGGAAGGGGTTGCTAAGCTAAAAAATACAGTAATGACAAAGTAAGAAAGCACGATGGGAAAAGAAAAATGCAAGTTATTGGCAGTACAAAAGGGAAAACAGAAGTATGAAGCATGAACTTTATCCTCCTTTCACTAGTCATTATATCCATCTCCAAGATCATTTCAAATAATCTTGTACATAATATTTCTTAAATAAGCCACATATTTTGACAAAGGCTGCAATAATTGAAATATTATTACAGATTACAGCCCCATTAGGACACTATACCCCTCACCACATTGTGAACCTAGCATCTCCTGAAAAAGGGCATGCTTGGGAAAAGCATTTGTAACTGCATTGTAACAAGATCTTACTTTTTGTTCCCATTGCCACTGTTCCTAGCAGCAAATCATTCTGAGCGTTCGGAATATACCTGCAAAAGCATCCCACTCTGGCAAAAATACATTGAATTATATTAAGTGTCTTTAGATTTGGCAAAACTCTCGATTCTTCATTTCAAAACCCAAGAAAATGCAGCCATTTGCAAGACATGAGGATCAGAACTGTATGACCACACACTGTGCTGAAGACGACACAGCAGTGTATAGAGACATATTTTACCTGTCGCAGGACAAGTCTGAGGACCTGTGAAGCACAAGGCAAAGTGCAGGCTAAGCTATGAAACCAGACCAGAAATTTATCACCATGAAATCAAAGAATCAGAAAAACATGGGGAAAAGGCATCTCATTGTTTCATTCTACCTATGCAGAAAGAAAAAGAAATTAACTTGGAAATGCTTTCTTTACAAAAAATTGCATAATTTAAATCTTAAGGAATATGTGACACTGAAGACAGGTTTTGTTTAGCTTGGAAATTGCTACAAATCTTTAGAAGTTTAAGCAATTACAGCTAGACAAAGGCACAACAATCTGTTAATGACCATCTCATAACACACTCTGTTGTCTAAAAAAAATAAAAAAAATAAAAACATTTAGCTTTTCATTATTTTTATTTTGACCTACACACAAAAATTCTGCAATATTTCTTTTGTTGTTCTAAAGTCAAAGGAAATAATAAAGTATAGCACGGGATAATGCAAATGACACGTAGTAAAAAGAAATGAGAAATTAAGTCTTCTGTGATTCCAGGGCAGAATATTATTGCCAAAATTAAATGAAAGAAAAGAAAAAAATACAAAGCATGACATTTTGTACACAAGTATACAGATATTGTAGGTTCTTCCTTGAAAACATCAATGCTAAACACATTCTCACTATTCCTACTTACCCTGTCAACAGTAGACATTTAATGGAGTGCTCCTCCCACAAAGGCTCACAACTCTATATCAGCAGGACATTTCTTTTCTAGAAACTAGGACTACAAGTCAGTAAGTATTTGACTAGTCATGTAATGCCAATACTCCCATTGAGGAAAGAAAGAAAGATTGATTTCAAAGTTGTACTACATTAGGCACCACTGAAATTATAGCATGTATTAGTTGTTTAAACTATTAGAAATTTTTGACATTTTCCAGAGACCTTGTACGTGACTTTACCCACCACTGAGTGCAGTACTAGAGCTTCTGAAAATAGTAATTCTTTCACCCACACTGCATTCTGTTCTACACTGCCACTCAATCAGAGGGGAAGCTAAGACAACTAATATAAGAAAAGTCTTTTCATAAGAGACCTGAGTTCTGGAGGTGGTTACTACAACTGTGTTGACACGGACTGTCTTCTGAAGGCCAGCAGTTTACTAGAACATTCTGTGAGAGCATGTTTTTTGCCCACGTTTGTAGGATGCATTGAAAAATAAATAAATAAATAAAATTCAATATTAACGAACTATAGTATAGAATGAAAGCATACTAAATCCAGTGAAAACTATGTTTACATCTCTGTAACCTAAACAAACAAAAATGTGTGTTTCGCAGTAGTGTCCAACTTCACAAAGCTACCTTGACTTTCTATTTACTGGTATTGCTATAATACGAAAAAAAAATGCCATTTACTAGGAAAGCAGCCGTTACACAAAATTAACAGACATATTCTGCTTCAGGGTATGAATACAAGAAAATTGTCAGACATTAATAATGTAGACAGAGCATTTTCATGGGAAAATGAAGATCCAATGGAACAACAGATAAATCATACCCAACTGCTCATTGTTTGTTGTTTCACAATCTGTTGTATTTTATTGAATATGACTAGTACAAGTCTGTTACAGCCATAAAAAAACATTAGTGGAAATTAATATGTAAATTACTGTAGTGCTTGTGTGGGATGCCATTTCATTAATTTGAATTCACTGACATGACTGTGTAATCTAAATTTATGAGTTTTTCAACTGCCTCTCCACAGAGAATTCTGCATTTATTGAATTTTGCTTTAGAAGTACTTTGTGCATTAAATAATATTTGCATGGCACTAATGTACACAAACGGCTTGAAATTTAATATACATATATATAAAATATACCAGGAATTTTGCCTGTGAGAAAACACATAACCTGCATTCAAAAAATGCAGGTGGATATTTCCTTTTAAAATATTTTTAGACAGCAATGAAAACAAATTACTGGAACAGGAAGCAAAAACAGTTTCTCAGTAAAGAAAATGTTGCTCATAATAATTCTGTTGAAACAAATGCAAATCTCATTAATATAAGGAGTTTATGTTGCATAGAACTTCTGCCACCAATCAGAGTTTAAGAAAAAAAAACACAGTCTAAAAAGCACCTAAATTTGAACAAGAAGCTTTATGAATACACAGGGCAGCCAAAGCTTCAACACCAAGATGCGGAAAAAGCTATCAAGAAAAGAAATAATAAAACTGTTTACCATTTAACACATTTCTCTAACTAACATCTGGACACAAAGATAGTAAATCCTTTGTACAATCTTGGCTTTGTCATTCTCTAGTTTCCTAGACATAAAATGAGGTAGAGAAGAAACATACTACCAAAATGGTTCTAAAGTAAATACCACAAATACAGTGTTCACTTTCTGAAGAAAATATAGCTTTATTTATTTTCTGTAGCATTTGCTTACTAAAAACATATCAGAACATTTATTCAGTTATGAAGACCAAATTTCAGAAGTGTGAAAATGAGTTAAAATATATTTCTATGCTCAAAAGGTTTTATTTTTACTTATTGACAGCATTTTAAAGTATTCCTTTCTCACTGTGATTCTAAATGTTTTGATATCATGCATTTGTCAGTAAGATATGCTACCTGGTTAATTATCTTGCAAATATGCAATTTTGTTACATAAAAACATTGTTCTATTACTATGCTTCATGAGAGTATTTATCTAGAAATGTCTATGGTGCACTTTTACCCCTAGACACATTTCAGTCTTTTCCAAATTAAAACTTGTATCCACAAACAATTTTTTTTCTTTTATCTTATCTAGCCTTTGAATGCAGAAAACTACTTTGAAACACTGGGGTTGGGGGTGAGGAAAGGGAAGATTTTGTATCAGATTTGTTTAACCATGACACAACGAGAAATATATTCCCAGCCAGCAGCAAGCGTTTCGCACTTGTCAAATCCTCCTGTCAGCATCCCCTACAGCTCTGCTGACTACCAGGAACACCTGTCTTCTGCAAGGTCACTCTGATTCAATGTCACCTTGCAGTGAGCGTGCTCACACACAATTAGGATTCCAGCATCATCTTGCAGGGAATTCTGAGATCTCTGTCATTTTACTTATAATTGATTACGAGGTAATTATACTTTGTGAATTGATATGGCCTTATAAATCAGAACCTTGAATTAGTTTGGATGGATGGAAAAGAAGCATGCACAGATGGAACACAAAGAAGTATGCACAGACATAAGTATCTGTTAGATGCAATGGCTACGGTTCATTTATTTATATCAATTAGAAAGAGATAGCATTTTCATACCTTTCATTCCACTGATTTTCTACTAAATGAATCTTTTCTGTTTTTTATTTTTTTTGTTCAAATTAAGATAGAGGAATGTTTTATAGTTTAAACATCATCTGTTTTTTGCCTCCTTAAACATTTCCATCTACTTGCTACTTAGGAAACTACCTATTTCATGGTAAATATTGTAGAATCTTTAAAAAAAAGGCTTATTTCCTAATGTTGAATATACACATAAATTAAAACAACCATTACAGTTCCACAGACCTGCATTCAGGTGTAAATAATAAGAGCAGGTAAAAACTACAACAGAAGCCTCTGTTTTGACTTGACATTAAAATGAGTGTAATACATAACTTTGATCTGCTCCCCTGAGGAACTGTAACTTTTATTAGAATCCTTCCCTCCAGCTGTTCTGACATTGAAACCTTCTCTTCATATCTGTAACTATCATTTTCTATTCTAAGTTTTGCAAAACATAGCAAGCAATTGTCAGGAGACACGTTCCTTACAAGCACTCAACCTACTTACCAGCCACCTCTTCCCACACTCAAGTCTTCAAAATAAACATCTCCATTCTCCTCTCATGTTAAACTGTTCTTTCCTCCAATCCACAAATGGAATAATGAACACACGCATCCTAGTCTCAATCAAAGCACAGCTAAAAAGATACCTCAAACATAACAAGCTGTTAAACTTCCCCACGCATTGCCTCGACTTTTGACTGTTTTCATAGCATTGGCTAGCAGTTCATGAACTCTAGGCTGTTTAATTATCAACAGTCAATATCAGTTGGAGTGATCAAGAGCACAGATATTGAAAGTTACTACAGAGGACCAATTATGGTGGATATTGGCTGCTGTGACTCTAAAATGCTTTCCAGATAGACCTCTGGAAAGTGGCCTCTGAAGTCTTGTTGTCATGGCTGGCGTAGGTCTCCAGCACTGACCTAACAGGGATACATAGGTACTGGCTCCACAGAGCAAAGTTATTTCAATAAAACGTAGAGGGATGTTTAATGTCAGCTTTTTCTCAAGTACCCTTATAATGCTCACTCTGTAGTTACCACTCAATTTTGCTCTTGGCAATCTGTATATATTTTCCATTTAAAGTATCTCAGCTTGTTAAAGTTTCTACTGTAATTGTCTGAAATACACTTCAGAAGTTACTCTTGTTCCCAGAAAGTAAAGGGATGAGGAAAGAAAATAAAGTTAGTCCCAGAAATTACTTATTTTGCCCATGCCTCTCAGTTTCTTTCCCTCTCAGTTCAAATCTCATAATGTGAACAACTGAACAACTAATCTTTAAGATATACAAGTCCATCTTCATATCTGACCCTTCTCCTCCTGAGCTCCTCCATTGTCTGCTGATTTGAGAACCACAGACAAGAACTTCACAGGTTTTCTTCAGAGGGTGAAAAGTTGTGGTGATGGCTGGTTTTGCTTGTGACATCATCACTCATTCTTGTGCTGAAGTCAACAGAAATTGAATCATAGAATCATAAAATGCCAGGTTGAAAGGGATCTCAAGGATCATCTGGTCCAACCTTTTAAGTAAAAAAATAAATAAATAAAAATTGTTTAAGTGAGATGGCCTAGCACCCTGGCAAGTTGAGTCTTAAAACCGCCCAGCGTAGAGGACTCCACCACTTCCCTTAGGAGACTATTCCAATGTTTAATTGCTCTCATCGTAAAGAATTTTCTTCTGCACTCCAACCAGAATCTCCCCTGGAACAACTTGAAACCATGATATGAAATGAAATATGTGATATTATAATAATAAACTGCAGCAACAACTGATTGACCCTATCTGCTACCACGTTTTAACAGAGACTCTGCATGTTACTTCACATTATTGACAATGACATCAAACTAGAAAAACTGTACAGTCCGTACTGTCACTCATGAACCCATCATATGTAAATACTACAAGGAAGGAAATCCTGCTACATTGGTATTACATGCAAGAGAATACTCTCACTGAAGAATCAGTAGAATTCACAGAAACCATCATCAAGCCTCTAATTGCTCAACAGTTTAGTTTTCTGGAAAATACAACAGATTTCTTTCACATACACACAAAGAAAAAAAAATTAAAACCACCACCATCGTGGCCAATTCCGCAATTGCTAATTGTGCTCTACCTTCAGAAATAACAAAGCCAATACTCAGTTTTCCTGCCTAAACATAAATTGATTCTATTCTCACCTACAACCTGTCAATACTGACTGACCCACAGCATACCAAGTTACAAATGAGACACTAAATATGGCACCACTTTATTATTCACACAAAATACACAGATAACATTCTTATCTTCTGGACTCTAATTTCTGTGAGAAGATTCAAGAACCACTACCTCTCCATCAACCTGAATCTCAAATACACCTACAGGAGTATCAATTCCCTAGCCATTGTACTGAACGTAAAAAAGAAAATCTGCAAACTACTATACATAAAAACCCATGCAAATCCATAATATAACCAGATGCTTCTTGAAACACCCCAAGAAAGCTACAAAATCCAGTAAGCCCACAGACGCCACTAACATTCACTGTGTATGGTGCTCCCACAATGCCCAGCTCAGCAATCTCAGACCTTTAATTAAACCAACGCGCCACTCTACAGAAATACATCAAATCTTTCACTCAGTGTTCTAAACCTCTCAGTTCTGACTCTAAGGGAGACTCAGAAAACCCAGATGACTCCACAACTAAAATATGAACTCCAAAGGATGCTAAAAAACACAACAGGGAAGATTAGGATTCTGACGTCTTGTAATTCTCATTCAATTAAGACAATGTTTTGTATTCATCTCTATCACCTGAAAAGACTTAATGATTCTACTGTCTCTTCTCTAGAAAATATCCTTTGTCCTTCCTTCACTCCTGCTCCACAGATACCCACTATTTTCCCTTTCAGATGATGCAGCTCAATAGACAGGTTAAATTTCTAATAGCTTAAAGATGTTTCAAGACCTTTCCTGCTACTTCAGACTTAAAGAGGCTCCCATGCTCAAAAGGAGATCTATTTTCCAGTTAGTGCAATTAGCCTAGGACATTACCACCTCCTCCCAAAACCCATAAAGCTTTTATTCTTAAAAAAATCATAGTTACAATGCTATGAGTGCATTAAAGTATTTGTTGCTAGCATAAAGACTTTTAAGTGCTAATGTCTAAGGAGATAAATAAAACAAAACCATGCAGGGCTTCAAGAAGCCTGATTACAATGTTCTTTTGTCTACAGCACAAAAAGTATTTCTACATTGCACATAACATTAAGATAATTATCTAGTAGTTTCATTTAAGGAAGAGCATACAGGCCTCTTACTGCAGGAACAAGAGCAATTACTTTTGTGGTAAGTTAAATATTAGATTTGGAATGTTTTCAAACTAAGCATAATAATGTTTTAGCAGCAGTTTACTCTATAAAAAATTCAAGCAGCATCCTTTTATGCATCTGCATATTTACTTTTTAACATGCTAAAATTTTGCAGATACCACAGCATAGACATTGTGTCAACCAGCATTTCACAGGTACAGTAAGTTGTGGTGGTGCAGACTCTCTCCCTGGGCCACACAGCGATGTCAGCCTCAGTCAACAGTGTGCTCTTGTTTTACAAGTGCAGAGAGCTGCAACAAACTGGTACCTACTGATATTACATGTTGGAGCAGTGAGTTGAGATAATCATCTGGTACATTCTTGTCCCAGGCCGAAGTACAGCGAGTTGGGACAATTAGGAACTCTATGACCACACCTGAAATGCCTGTTGCCTCAGAAACATATCCAAAACTCCCCCTGCCTGGATTTTACCCCACTCTGAAGGGTGCCAAGATGGCTTGACAGGAATAATGGCCACAATGGAAAAGTACTGACCAAAGTTAATCACCTTGTGACCCTATAAATACTCATCCTAAGTGAGGCTCTTGGAGCTCTCCAGGCTTACCACAGGCTGTGAATTGGCATCTTCTCCTAAACTGGGACACCTCTTCGGCTAGATTTTTGCAACATTCAAGGTAGATTTTGCAACATAACTAAGACTGTGTGCTGGTAAAAGCTGGTGAAGAGACCATCTGCTGGTAAAAACAAAAAAAAAGGGAAAAGACGATCCACTGGCAAAAGCCAATGAAGGGAAAAGTGAGTAATTCACTATAATTGGATTTCATGACATTTCAAAGATCATTGGGTACTAAAAATTTACTGTAATGTGCAAAAAAAGAAACATCTTAATCATAGGTTAACCTTTATACCTCTGTGTGTACATGCATGTCTCTGTGTGTACAATTTTACCTTTATATTTCTGTATATGTGGGCACTTGTGTATGATTAAATCTTTGTATATAACTGTGTATTTGTGTGTACGATTTCTTTTAAGAAACTATCACATCTCTCATGTGAATATTGCCATTCTTGAACTTTTAACCAAGTTAATATGTTGACTATGGTAAATTTTGTTAAATCATCCTAACAATTGACTAATAGTCAAGTGTGGTTAAGTTATACAATTTAATCCTGTCACTTACAACAACAATATTAATAAATTCTAAATTGCTGTTGTGTAGGATGCCCTACATGCACCCTATAATTCAACTTTTCCTTGTATACTTCTTCCATGTAGTAATATGCAGTACCATCAAATCGAACCTCGACAAATCTTTGTTGAACTTTGTTAAATTCCATCAAATTCACTAAACTATATCAGATTATCATGCTATCTCAATAAAACATATTCCTGCTTTGCTACTCTGAGTGAGGTGGATTCCACTCAGTCTGCAGCAAGGAAGATCCCAAATCAGGATTCTGCAACAAGTGACTGATCACTTAAAAGTGATTTAAATGGTTTGAAACACTCCACAACAGAAGTATACTAAGAGTTACACTACACAATCAATTATGTAATTAAGTATAATTTACATATAGATGTAAATTATATGGTAAAGAGGTTCAAAAGCAATCTATATAGCGATTCAGAGAGAGAACTGCTTTTTTGAAACATGATCTGTTACTGGTTTCTATACTTGCTTTTATTAAGCCAAATGCTACAAGTATAGCAACAAACTATTGAGATTAGTTTGTTAATAATGCTTGTAGTTTTGCGTAAGATTATTAAACTCACATTGTAGCTATTTTATTATGCAAGAAAACAATGTTTCTTATACTTTAATAATTTCCATTTTATTGTTGAGAAGGACAGAACCAATTAAAAGCCAAGCTTACCAAATTATCCAGTTTTCATGTAAGAGATCTCGACCACATGAGAAATTCCAAAGTATAGAGGCAACGCAAGTTCAGTTGAATACTACCATGACACATCTGACTTACACACCTACCACATCCTTGAAATTACTGCTTTTTCCCCAAAAAAATAAAACAAGCAACATTAATTCAGTCACATGACAATTCTGTCTGTATGAAGTGCTTGTGTGCTACACAAAGCATTGTGCTATGAACTGCTACAAAGATTTTATTTAAATATACAAGACCTACACAAAGTTAAGAAAGTAGCTTTATCCATGTAATACTAAAAATAAAAATTATTGAAAATGGAGAAATTGACAGATCTTCTAATATTAGGCTATCTCCTTAGATAAACAGTTTATTGCATACTCTAGAATGCCTTTTCTTTCTTTCTTTTTTTTTTTAAAAAAAACAAAAGAAGAAATAGAAGCTTCAGTTATTTCAGATATCTTAGTCATCAGCTACTAGCCAGTTTGATTTCCACATTTCACTTTCCATGTTTTGGACGTAACAATTACCTTCAGGCTGACGTTTGGCATGTTGTTCAAAACCTTAATCTTGGAGAGTTATAGCAAATTAAATTTTGAAGGGGAGGAATCAGATTGATTTTTATGCTCATTTTATTTGAAAATAAAAAAATCTTGAAGTTGCTGTTTTCAAAGTCCTCGTTCCGCCTTCCAGAATTCTTCACAGGCCATTAAATCCATAATGTGGATTATTGCCTTTGGGTACTAAAAACAAACTATTAAAAAATGCTATTTTATTTACCAAGGTAGACCCTACAGTAATTTTCTTCAATGAAGATTTCACAAGATTTTGTTATGCCATTTTAATATTTCTTAAGTAGCTAGATTATCTTGATAAACCTAACAGACCAAAGACAGGCACCACACTCCAGTACTTCAATAATAAGCCATGAAATGAAACATACTGATTCAATGGAATACATCTCATTATGATCTGTTAAATTCAACAGGGAGAAAATCCACACACAGAGAGAAATACAGTATAAATGCCCTAAAAAGAAAGATAATGTCGATACACAGATTTTCAAAGGAAAGGTACAAAAAGATTATCTATAAATGGAGCTATTCTATCAAATGAGGCTTTCCAAAGCAAAAGTAAACACGTTGTTTTGTTAAAATACTTGGAAAAACTATTAAGGGGAGGGAAGGGAGTTGAAATGGTTTTGTACAACTTCGGAAAATCTAATTGTTCTCACACATTCTTTTGTTCTGCTCAGTCTCACAGTATGTTCTTGCCAAAAGAAGAGCCCATCCAGCAGATGGGCTGGCCAGTCTCACATTTACCAGCCATGTAACTGCAAATATCTTACACACTGTGCACATACATCAGAGTGCCCAGGGTTGGCAACCTGTATTACAAGTTATCAAACCACAACTTACCTTATTCTTGGAAAACTAAAGATGTTTTATTAAAACAATTTTATATATGTATTTTTTGGAAGACAGATGAGTTTCAGGTTGTTCGGGTTTGCTATTACAAATCTACAGAATAGATGCAAGTTAACTTCTAATGATAACACCAGAATAAAGACTGGACCTATGCCCACCAAAGCAGCCACAGCAGAGGTATATAGTATGAAGGATCACATCACCCTGTACTGCAACAGAAACTCACAGCTGCTGAGGACAGTTAAGGCTCCATCATTCCCCAGCAATTCTCTACTTGCTCTCTTCAAATTCCACACTGTCTACCGAGCATCATACCTCACAAAGCCTTTGCACAGCCCTTTCCTCCTCTGTAAATAAAGTTGCTCTGTGTATATGTTAAAATAGTTTCTAGGCAGAGATTATAATACCGGGATCTATCGAAGGCTTGGTAGCAAGGATCCTGAAATTCCAAATGATTTCACAGGATATAAAAATGTTTATCTGAAATCCAGCTTTCAATCATTAGATGCATGCTGAATATTTAAACTTAGCAACATTTAGTTCCTAGTCACAATATATCTACTAGGCAAAAAAACCACAATTTGCTCTTCCAAGAGAAATACTCTTCCAGCATTATTATTTTAAAATTGCCAGAAAAAAAGCTGATTCCCCTAAGAATTTCTAACCGTATTTTCTACATTACTCAAGACTATTTAATTTCATATAACTATATGCAATTTAGTTAGATTAGAGATAAAAAACCCTTCTATCACCAACCATACAACTCTAATGTAGCTTTTTTTTAATGTGTCCTATAGATCAAAGAACAATTTCAATGATTATTTTTAATTATGTATGGAATTATCATATTACAAGACACAGTGCATTTTCAGACAACAGTCTACAACGCTTTCCTAAGTATATGGATAAATGAAACAACTTTTCTCAGTAAATACAATATTTAAACACAGAAGTTGTGCAGTTTTCAACAGGAATAAAAGTTAATCATTCTTAAGTGTATTTTCTCCATGTCCTGGTTTGAGTTAGAACAGAACAATTCTGTTCAGTGATTTTGCTTTTCAGCTCAGTTCCTTTAACTAACTGGACTTTCTGAAGTTAGCAGCCTGTTTACACTGGCAGTGCCTGTTTCTGGCAGTGATAATGCTTGATGTTTAGAGTTAGTACCAGGGCCTGGTGTGCAGACCAAGGCCACTGCTGGATCTTGTGTACCACACTGGAGGGTGCAGAAAGTAAAAGGTCGCACCTACAGGGAGAAGTGGACAGGACAGGGGATCCTAATCTGATTAACAGGATATTCCATCCCATAGGCACCATATTCGGCTACTCGGGGCCCTTGCTCGGTTGCCCTCAGCCTGGGGGTTCTTGCTCTGGGCCCTTGCTCCGATTCTTCCTCATTTCTTCAATGGCTGGAATCCAAAGAAGACTCTGTCCACTCTGCCTTCGAGTCTCCACAACATCAGTGGTGACAGTGACATAATTGCCATCAGGGGGGTTTGAGTTTGATACTGGTTTTGTATATATTCCATTTTTTTATTTTCCATTTTCATTAAAGCTGTTCTAGTTTCCTTTTCTAATCAATAAGTCTCTCTCCCTTATTCCTTTTCTCTTCCCATTCAGGGAGGGAGGAGGGTTAACAGAGAGCATCTGTTATAGGTTTAGTGGACTGCCCTGACCCTAAACTGTGATACTCAATCATCTGAAAATATGCCAAGTGAATGGAGCAGACATTTTCAAGTACTGATCAATATCCCAAGGATAAAAGCTGTTGGAATTTCTTATTTCTCAGCCACTTCTTTGAGCTACTTCAACATACATGTACCTAAAACAATATATGCATAAAATAAAATTCTTTATTTTATATTAAAATATTATATTTGTATTTAAAATATTATAGTGGTTTTTTTTCCCTAATGGGTTATACTCATTATGAAAAGATTATTTCCAATGGAGAAAGATAAAGTAAATAAATAAAACAAAAAAAGTTTAGAGGAAACTACAGAACAACTTCTTTTAAGATTAGGAATATTCAGATAGGGAGTTTTGCATAATACTTAATATGATCACCTCTTTCAGGTTAAAGCAAGAGAAAGAAAATGAAGCACCTATTATTTGAAAGACTTTTCAGACAAAGTTTTCTTGAATAGAGAGGACAAAAGGATCTCTTTTGTTCTAATCAGAGGCAGCACTAATCCTTTCTAGCTAGTATGAATCTCAACACTGTGCCTACCTTACGGTATTTTACCTGTGACTTTCTGACTCCAAATGTAAATTAAAAAGAACATTCAGCAAATTCAAAAGGAAATTCATATTCAGGAATATAGTTCAAAGAGCACTACCTACTGTATCAGCAATTTGGACAAGAGAAAGCGAGCATTTTTGGACACAGTTAACATCATCTTCAATATACCTGCAAGCAATAACCCAAATCTATAGCTTTTAAGAATCAGTACAGCTCCATTAATTTCAGTGATAACAGGCCAATTTGCATGACCTGAGATCATGGCATAAATCTGTTAAGAGTTTTTAAAGCTTTAGTTTTTGACATATAATCAGCTCTCAGAAGAGGTGACATGAGACGACTCAAACTATTTGCAATGACTGACATTTGTAATGTCAGACATCCACTAAAAGCATACAGATTTGAAAAATTAGTTTGAGTGCTAGGTATTTAAAATCTATGGCTTAAAGACAGTATACTAACTACTTATAAAATATAAAACCACCAAAGCGGAACAGCGTAAAAAAAAAAAAAGAATTTGCATTTTTTTAGACTAACAACTATTTGTACATACATAACTTCATAGCTCCTTGTGTACTCATAGGGAGAGAGACTTAAAGACCATGGGAGACAAGGCACTTAAAATCTATGAAGTCCAACATTTAAACATTTCTGCTGTTCACAAAGCCCTGCAGGCACTTCAGTTCACTCAGTGACAAAGATTATACTTCTAAAGCTTGCAGAAGAAAAAACCTTTATCCCAGAATGCCCTATGGCACCATAGTCATGGCATACTCCTGGGTATCAAATCTCCACCATCAGAGACAGCATGAGCTGAAGCCCCCCTACAAGACACAGAGCCATCAGTGAAAGAGGGAAGTAGTACTACTTCACTTCTTCTTTACACATTTTTGAAAGATTGACTTTTCTTTAAAAGAAGAAAAAGTTTAAGCACAAAGTTTAGGATCTTCAGAAGACACAGATGCTACCTTGCTGCTCAGACTAGATGCCCAAATTCCCAGAAGTTAAAGGCTTATGTCATTACTGACCAATTTAAATCCTGGCCTACCTATTGTGCCAGAATTTCGTATTGCAATCCTGGCTGTTCCTCATATACACTGCATATAAAAATTGGACATTTAATTTCACTTGGCAAAGGGTATCTAAAGATTATAATTTAAATGCACATTATAATGCTTCAATCATTGTTTGAATCAAAGCTAAGTCTTACAAAGATCTGAATACAGACTTGAACATTCTGGAATATATTCTCTTTTTTTCATTGGCATGCTCCCCTGGCCTTTTTAAAAAACTGTATCTGAAATTTTATATTGAAATGGAATTTAATCACAATGCACATTTATATGCCTTACACTGCTGACCAGATTATTAACCTAAAATATTAATCAGAAAGCAATACCTCATAGTTCTTCTGACATGTCAGAGTTCCAGATTGAGTCTCCTATCTTAAGTAGGAATTGGAAAATTGCTAAAGCATTTACATATCTCAAAAGTAATTCAAAACTCAAGAATAAGGCAAAGCCTTCCCAACACCCCAGCCCGTCCCTGAAAAAAACCCAAGCAAATAAAAAACCCAAAGAAAACTAATACGCAGTACTGAATGTATCTACGACCTGTGTTTTGAATCGATACAGATAAATTAGAAGTATAATGCTTCTTGGATTAGGTAACAGTTGGATTTTGGACAGAACTCAGGTGTGTGCTTCTGGGCAGGTTCTATATAATACTGAAAGGCCAGAACAATATTTATAGCTTGAGAAGTGATGTGTGCACCTGTTTAATATTAAGCAATGAAGAAATTATTGCAACAAATTCTCACATAACTATTTCATATACAACCTTGATATGCACTAGAACTTGCTTTATTCACATACCTGTCCAAGATGAACTGTCCACAAGGAAAAAAAAAGTGTGCAAAAACATAACCACTAATTCTGCCTGAAAGGTTCAGAGGTGTCCCAGGTGGCAGTGTATCTTTACCTCAATCAGACAGCAGAATAAAGTTTAGAAATTACTGAGTTACGTATTTCACAAATAGATAGAAATCAGGGATCATTATCAAAGGGAGTGAGCAGTTACAAATTTCCTGTGGCAATAAAATGCATTACCTTTTTAGTGCCTCTTTTATTCAGCAGAAATCTAATTTTTTTCAATTAATTTGATGTGCATAATTTATGTCCTGATTATGAGGTAGCACAAATCCAGTCAAAACAATCCAAGTGTCACTTTAAATCACAGGAAGGGTTCGGTGTTTTAGACAGAAATAGAACTCCAAAACATACTGATTCACTTCCAGTGTCTAGTAAATATTTAGCTGCGAGTTATTTCATTTTCTATTATTTCTATTCCATTTTACTCATAAGATAATGAAGACAGTGCATTTGTAAAAGGATTAATGTACTGGTTCTATCTAAAATCTTTTATCTTCACACCTTTCAGGGTATGCAGTAAGCTCTTAAAAAAAAAAAATCAGCCTTCATTATCACTCTTTACTTGCAAGTACAGCAGTGAAATAAGATTAAAGATATCATCATGGCAGGAGCAATAGTAAACAAGTAGCACCTCCTCAGAAGTTCTCTTGAGTCCAAGTTCCTATTTATTTCCTTCTTCATTATACGTAAGAAGTCCTCAGTAATGAGCAAGCACTAGCTGCAAAATTAGCCTGACTGAAGATCTGAAATTGTCTTTTATGAACCTACTTGCTGTTTTAATTGTTAAATGCATCCTGAACAACAGTTTATTTAGGCTCCATCATTGTTTCTTGTTTACCATAACGAATTTCTGAAAAATAGTACCAGCTGATGTGACTTTGAAACTGGAAAAGATAATGTTCTTTAACTGTGTGAACTTTCTGAACAAATACTCAAAGCTCTCACTATCAGAGTTTTCCCCAAATATATAGAGTAGACAATGAAAATGTCTCTTAAATTGGCTCACAGAATATGATGTATTCTTGAGAAGTTTACATTTCAATGTTATCAGCAAACAAAAATATTCAGAGAATCTGTTTGCATGTGACATTACCATATAATAAATGAATATAAACTACATAAGGATAGAGATGTTTATACGATAGCTACTCTGGCTTCATGGATGTTTTGTAAACAAAAATTTCTAAACCACACAGGGATCTACCTCAACTGACTTAAACATCTGAAGTCAACACATGGTTCATGCTAGAGATCTAAATACCCTCTTCAGTCAGTGAAGAAAAAGAGAAATGCCTTCAAAATCATGCATGCAGCTTTGCTTAGCAGTCTTACAGGCTGATGAATTAACTCCTGAAGGTGGCATTTTCTCTCTGTTGAAGTATTACAGGAGCCTAGATGACTACTTCTAGATGTCTGGAGGTACTTAAGATGGATCCTACCTTTAATGATCTGAATGCCATTGCTTCTAATAGATCAGCTGAAAAAACCTTCTAATTACTTTAATACTGATTGCCACTGGCAAAACTTGCTCTGAAAAGGCTCAGCAAATAAGGTAACATAGAATGATTTATCTTGGGATCCAGTAATACCTCAAGCACACCATTTATATCGTAAGATATACATTTATGTCTTTGTTTCTTTCAAATCACACTTTCAAGATCTTTGATGTCTACAACCTCTTCTTCAGTACACTACTGCACAAATGTTAAAGAATAAATTCTCTTTTAAAAAGCAGTGGGTGGCTACCATCAGAGATTAAAACTGCCACCTTCTATTTGAGTAGAGATATTATTCCTCTCTGCAATATGAAAAACAAAGTATGTGGGACAAAGAATTTTACAAATTGAACATGAGTCAGAACTGTAATGTTGTTTTAAAAAAGAAATAAATTTGATTCCTTAAAAGGGATATTTTGAGACCTACTGTGGAAAAATAACAAGATCTTGGGATCTATTTAGTCACAGAGCTGACAGACATCATAAATAAAGGGGTAAACCACATGAAATGTCAAGGAAGACAGTGATACTCAAAGAAAGAAAGTGAATAAAACAGTTCACAATGTACTACATTATAATACACTCAGACATTGTGTCATGCTTGAATGAATGAAGGTGCTGTCCTTGTTTCAATTCAGGAAAACAGTATATTATTAGCAAAAATTATTCCTATCAATAGAAAATGTGGGGCTGATCATCAATTATTTGTCTTACCAATAGCAATGGGCAATCTCTTTTATTAGATTATGTATAATCCGTTCAACTCCAGGTTGGGTGTGGCCTTGAGCAACCTCATCTAGTGGAAAGCACCCCTGCCACAGGCAGGGGTATTGGAGCCACATGATCTTTAAGGTCCCTTTCCACCCAAATTGTTCTATGATTCTCTGAGACATGGAGCAATTTTTCCACGGTGTTCAGTACTAGTAAGTTTTTAGGAGAAATATTGTGTCCAATTTTTAAAAATACAATTGCAGAAAAATTTGTACAAATTGCAGAGAATCCAGAAGTCCAGAGTGAAGTGCAGTAAGAAGAGAGGTTTATAAATATCAAGTACGGAGAAAACATAGAACTAGCTGAGTTTGTTTAACATAACAAGATAATTGAAGTAAAGGCCTGAAGTCCTGAAGTCTTCAAATAAACACAAAGGTAATGTAAAAAGTAAGGTAATGAACAGTTCTTAATTTTCATTGTGGATGGCATAAAAAGCAATGGTCTGAAATGGCACCACTAGATATTAAGACAACAAAAATGAGGAAAAAGCACCCCAACATTTATATTTGTAATGATATGAAAGGTTTGAAACGGTGTACCTAGGAAGCTAAGAGATTGTCAAATCTATGTATTTTTCAAAGAAATTTAAAACACTACTTTACAAATCAGCACAAGTCCTGATCAGGCCAGATCACCTTATACTACTCCCATCACCTCACCACGTTATCACCCCCCGTTACCATGTTATATCACTTGTTACTTCCTCCACCACCTAGTGAGAAATTCCTCTTTTTCACCACTTTCATTGCAGATCCTTTCTCCAGATATCGTGCCAGGCACCAAAGCTTCTAGGGCTCCTCTATCCCCATTTTCTTGTTTTTTTTCTTCTCTCATCTCTCATAGAAAAAGAATTAGCAAACATTATACCTCAGCAGAGTCCACAACTATATATATATCAAGAGTCCTTTGGACTTGGTGAGGCACACCTTGCAGTTCCAGTAACCGTTAATTAGATGCTCTCTCACAGTCTCTCCGGACATATTTTGCTCCAAATTTATGAATGCAATTCCACCAGTGAAATGACCGTTCTTTCCAAAGCCTCCTTGTGGCTTGAAGTTGAAAGAAAGATTTTCCTCAAACATACATCAATACATTTGATTGATGTCAGCTGATCTACTGAATTTTATATCCAAACCTTCTGTACAAAATCTGAAAGCATCTGTAATGTGTCATACAATATTGCAGGCCTCTTTAGGCCATCAGTATACAAAAGTCTGTCTAGATTTGCAAGCCTTTTAATAACTGCCAGAGCTTCCTATATTTGAGTTAATTAAATTAATTCTTTTATATTAGGATCTGGAAGCCTTCACAGCCATTCTTTATCTTCATTATGTGCTTGTCTTCATTGATGCATATCCTTAATTGCGAACCAACTGATTTCATGAAGCAAATACCTAACTCCGGAAACATCTAGGTAGCCATATTTATAGTTTACTCTATCTTGAGACTTTTATTTGGGGAATTTCGTTACTGAACCACTTGCAGAAATAAGCCGTTCCAAATAACACACAATGCTAGTAACAGTTGTTCAGATAAGAATCAGGTTTGGAGTTTTAGGACATTCTTCTAGGTATTACAAGAAACACATAAAATGTTTTAAATGTAAAAAAAAAGTAATCCTCTGGAGAATATAGACTTAGGGAAGTGACCAACTATTAGAATATTTTTTTTCCTTTTTTCCAGCAGGCTACAGCTCTACTGATGCAGTAAATCAGAAGTATTCTCCTGCTCTTGGCTGTGTTCTCAGATAAATGGACATAGACAATTTCTGAAAGAAAAACTCTCAAGGTGTTGCCTCATCCTCAATCTGAGGAGTGACCATGAACCCCAAACCAAGCAAATCATCAGCTTCCAAGCTACTACTAAAAAGACTGTATCTTCTTATGTTTTGGATCCAATAACAACTTTTTACTGGACTTCAGCATGCTTTCTGAAACGTAAATATCATCCGATGGAAGACAAGCACATTGCAAATGAAGAACTATGGCATTGCTAGATATGTCTGATATTATATAGTATGTGTAAGGCCCTATTTCTTGTCTATGCTTTGCCTTTAACAGAAGCACCTAAGATCACTGCACGTGACTTCCTGAATTTAGTGCAGTGCTTAATGCTGCTTCAGGATTTTTGGCCACCAAACTCTTACTTGAATTTGGCTTTTATATCTTAGCCCCAACAGAATACCGGTGCAAAAGGCCATGTATTATAATTTATTTTTGAACAGAATGAAGATATCAAGTATCTGCATATTATTAGAACCTCAAATAATTACTGCCTCTTTCATTTCTGTGTTTATTGTTCACATATGAAACATAAATTTAAAATCCATTAAATTCCAAGACTTAATTGGATTAAATCTGAAAGGGTATATTATAATTTATGCAAAATTATTTTATACAAATGTGGCTATTTTCCAAAATCAAGCATGCTGAAAGGAGAATGCTGTAATTAGACAAATAATAATGCATCAATAACTTGTTATTATTCTGAAGTAACTTCAAAAGCTATTCTGCGTTAATTTTATTGCAAATTTCAGTTGCAAGAATTACATATAACCACTTACATTAATCAATTTGATACTTGCTAAAATCTAGCGTTGCACTTTTCAGTTGGATTAGCACTAAAATATAAACCACTATGGTATAAAACTTTGAAGTTAATGTTATCCTACAGTTTCCACACTGAAAGACATCTTGTGGGACTAGTCAAGTAACTGTCTTACCAGATAACTAGGAAGATTTGCCAGCCTTATCCATTCTTAGCAGGCATTAATGATGACAAAATAGACAATTTTCATGATCTGTCACAAACAGCAAAAATGCTTCTTTCCTAAAAACTGAATTACTATGTGCTATATATTCACAACTTTGCCTACTTCTTATTGCAGATTGAACTTTAGACAATGCTACTCACGTGCTACACATGGCTCTAATATGAGAGAAAATAAGATTCTCGCTTCAAAGAACTGATACAGAGGTTCTATCACCGCATCCCATTTCTGTTGTGTACTGGGACGATACTAACTCATTTTCTTGTAGATTCTTTGAAGTGGAGAAGTAGCAGTTGATGCAGTAAACAGTCCTCAAAAATCAAGACTTCCTGCAGCCAGAATAACAAATCCAAGTGTTTCTTTTATCTTTGAATACTCCTACTTTGCTCCAGTTCAATAAGGATAAAATTGCTTGTGTTTCCTACATCTGTGCAACCATCTCCAAGGCCATCAGTTCACAGTGTTAAGTGCTTACAGGTAGCTTTGCAAACAGAATCCAAGACTTGATGATGGGTAACTGCAGATTAGCAGCTGAACTACAAACTGAGATTTAAAACACAAACAAAAGCCTCGCTCTTTCTGGACACAATTCAAGTAGCAGATGAGAAAGAGGAGGGGAAATGTCATGCTCCTGCTGAAGTCAAGTCACGGAAGCCTGCACTTTGTACAGGCAGTTCATCGGGCAGTGTGTTAATCTAGTTGAAAACACAAATATCATTTTTTTCAATTTTTTGTCTCTATTAATGCAACACAAAAAGATATATGTGATAGAGTTAGTATTAAAATAGATACACTGAAACACTTATGTTCGATACATTCCACAATTAACAGTTTATGGTATCTTTCATAAAAGAGAGAGACTTTGACTCACTTAAAAAAAAAATAGCAGCAATTGCTGTTCCAACTTGCAACCACTTTAGTTTTGTCTAATAGAGGAAAATGTAACTGAAAAGGCATCCCCTGCCTTCCACATCCATTATATCTGTCAGGTTCCAAAAGTTCGGCATAAATTAAGCATATGCCTGAGTTAGCACTCTCAAATAGAAAAAAAAATGGGACCATACCTGCAGATACAGAACTGCTGCCTTGCCCTCTACCCTAGCCTTCTATTTCTGTATGCAGGCAACACAACTAGCTGCCTAAGATTACCATGAAACAATGCTTCAAAGCACAGCTATTCCTGTAAGGTCTCATTTGATGCCCACCATGAGAGAGGGAGATGGCTCTGAGATTTGTCCATGCTTCAGGAATCCCTGGATGTGCCTGCTGCCTCCTGAGGCCATTAACAACCAAACTAATTTTGTCTTTCCAACGGTCTTACTGATCCTGGAGGACTAATTCCACAGATTGCCAGGAGCAGGAAAGGAGAAAAAAAAAACCAAAGAAAAAAAAACAACACAAACAACTCAGAGATTCTGTGGATCTTTTCATCCCAATGGTGACCCAAAGTCTCATAACAGATTAATGAGAAGTTCATTACAGTTAAAAAACAGGATAGTTTTAGTAACGTTCTTAAATTGATGTGCCATTATATTACACATCTTTTGTGGGGGACAGGGTAATATTTTTCTGTTATATGTTGTTCCTCATCATTCCATTTATTTTAGAGGTACCAATGATCCAAAATATTGGCCTTGAATAAAATATCACATTGATTGATCCAGTATGGCAGCATTTCACTTATATTAACAGCTGAGACATTTACTACCAGCTGCAATAGCATTCTCTAAGTTTTAATATCCTGCTTGATTTACAGGTAACAGAGGTATAAAAGTTAAAGTAAGCACGCACTAAAAGAAACATACAGTCACAGGGATTTGTAATAAAAATGTTAATACTGATATGAATGGAGAATCAACGGGAATGCAGGGGAGTGGAAGAAACAACAAAAAACAATGACAAAAGAAGGCCTATAGGAATGTATGTATTGGTGCAAATGACATTAACAGGCCTCAAAGACCTTCCAGATAGTAACTTCATAGCACACACCAATTAGAAAAAACAAAGAACAGGCTAAAATGAAGGACTGTGGATTAAATGAAAGATCTATAGACTCAAACCATTAAAAGATGATGGTGGAAGGTAAAGAACAGGGTTGGAGTCACCCAGATAAGGAGACAAGAGATAGTGAGTATAGCATAAGGACTCAGAGAAGTGGGACAGGATGGAGAAACAGAAGATCACAATCACTGTCAGCTTTGAAAGAGTACGAAAGGCAAATCCCAAATGAATACACCGTAACCAACATAAAAGCAAGCAGACATGATGAGAACTCAGTAATTCTGGTGTTAGTATAAATATGACTACAGCACAGGAGTACCAAAACTAAATTGAACAGTATTAAAAAAAAAAAAAGCCAAAGAATATCTATAGTTTAAAACATTTTTTCACTTCTATCAGTCAGAGTGACTGGTGACTCACGAATGCACATTCATGATATTCATCTTTATTTTCTTCCTGTCTCTATCTCTGACCTTTTAAAACAGCATGTACCATATACCCCTTTCAAGGAGGTATACAGACATTGTATGCTGGAGTACAGGCTCCATATAAATCATTTAACTTGAAACAAAGCCTTCTGGTTGAATTTCAAAGTCCTGAGCTTCTTCTGTGTTACTACAATGTACTAATAAAAAATATTTTTTAAACACCTATTAGCATATCTCTGGCCAACTCTTATTAATTTTTAAACCTATAATGTTAAGGTATGCTCACAGCAAAAGATAACAGGTTTTATAGTATTTTTATTTATTTCAAATAGGAGTCTAAAATCTGGCAGACGGGTGGGTGGAAGAAGGGAAAAGAACATAGTGCCCAGTCAATCCTGGGTTTTGATTATGAGTTGACAAGTGTTACAGTTCCAAGGCAACTCACTCCCTGAGTCCTCCACTCAGTTTTTCCATGGGAGCCATTTTGCTGCATCCCTCCTTGTAGAAAGTCTCAATTCCCAGGTGTTAACAACCCTGTTAACTAAATGAACTCTTAGTAGATCCAACTGCATCTCACATTCTGCTAGAGCTTTCCATTCCAGTGCCCATTAATGCCTTCAAATGGCTATGGCAGAGAACAAGCTGTGGATTAAAAAAAAAAACCCAAACACATCTGTATTTTCTAACACAGCAAAGAGAAAAAGGATTAAGATATCAGATGATATTTAACCTTAACTTTCACACTTCTAGACAGGTTTTGTAGATCACTTTTATCCTGGCTTACTACACCACGGTCTAGCTCTGGAGAAGAGGGACTGCAGTTTGCCTGTTACTCTCAAACAGTGTTTCCAGTTTACAAATCAGCCTGCCAAAAGATAGTTTGTGCTGTTACACATGCACTGCATAATGCTGATTCCCATCTCCAGGACTGCCACTGGTAGAGTTTCAGTAGTAAATTTACATTTCAAATCAGGAAACTAACACAAGTTATTTTCTGACCCTTTTTATTTGCATTTCCTCTGACAGGAATTACGCATCAGACAAGGGCACCCCATTGAACCCTTTGTCTTGCCATGCTCTAATGAACAAGGGAGAAACAAAATATTGAGCAACAGCAACAACAACACAGATTATCTTTTTTTTTTTCAGTTCCTCATTAGAAGTAGCAATTGAGTTCCACAGACAAGTCCTGCAAGAATACGTTGCCTAAACACAAAGATAAGAAATTTTCCTATTTAGAACATAACTGTTTCAGTGCATCAGTTGTCTAGCATGTTTAAAATACATAAAAGGTAAATAAAGTCTTTTTGCAACTAAGTAAATAAGGAAGATATGGCTGTTCAAACAACCATTTTACACCATTTTCCTCTTAAATACTTTAAAATGTAAGAACAGCCATACTGAACCTGATCAAAGATCTCATCTAGCTCGGTATCCCACCTCTGAGTGTTTAAGACAGGGAAAGTCTACTTTCACCGTCTTAAGCCGAACAACCAGCCAAAGGAAAAGATGGAATTTTGTATATTCATAATAGCAATTTGCATGTAATGAGAGGATTTTAGTTGTCAGAACAGTTTTATTTAGTATTAACTTGACAGATAATTAGTAGTTTTCATCTGAAAATAAAACCTGAAGCAGGTATATTTTTCAATAGGTGATCAAAATAAATATAAAAATTAAAGATCACTCAGGATTTAATCATCTCCTTTGCACAGCTGACAGTAATCGTAACTGTAACACAAATAATTTGTGTATACAGACCTATAAAGATATCACTTATGAGATTCACCATTAAGACTATTTTGGCTACACTTCATTTAATGTCAAGTCCAGAGTGAAGCACATTCCAGCCTACAGAGGATCATTTTATCTCTGGACATCAGAAGCATATTTTGTGGTCCACTGCTCTGCAATAAACAGGTGTTTGAATACACCCTGTGGTACAGATAACATTAAATTTGCCTCCTGGGATTTACAGGACAATGGTTCCTAATGAGCAAATTTAATACTATGGCAAAATACAAAAAGTGTAAGAGAACACACACATAAAATAATGCAAAGGACTATGATTATCCATGCATCTTTAACTATGTTTAACATTTACTATGGACTAAACCTACACCAAGAAGCAAATATTACACAGTTAAGTGTGTCTCGGTATTACACATTGTAAAACACTAGTTATGGATAAAGGAAAAAGGGCTACTCCAAAACTCTTGCTTTGTTCAGAGAAAAAAAAACATTTTAGATTATACATGAAATTCACTTTATGGTCATAAACTTAAAATTAAATATCCTTAAGCGATCAGGAATAAGGAACTTAAGCTTTTCACCTGGAATAGATTAGTAGAGACTCCTGTTAAGTATGTGTATAGTAAGAAAATAAGTGAATCTCTTAGCTTGAAGTGATGTTCACAGCCCACCTGAGCCACTGGCAAGACACAAGAGAGTTGAATCTGGCCTCCTCCACCAACCTGCTCAAGAAGTTGTTCAGTCTTTTCACAGCGTGCAGAATCAGGGAGACATCCAGAATGTTTTGGGCTTTTTTTCAATGTTTTTGCATGCTTCTTAATATAGTATTTGGAGAGTTTTATGGGTTTTCCATAATAGTGTGAATGCCAGTTTTAGGTTATTTTTGTTATTATTATCTAAAGCACAATTGGCATAGAAATTTAATATTATTGTTTAAGATTTATAAACAAATGTTTTCAATGCATACCTCAATACATGGCTTATGAAATGCTTATTATTATTCTAGACTGCTACTGACAGGTAAGTATGACTGAGAATAATATACATATACAGACTGTATCACAGATACAGAAAAATAGCTAGCATCCAATATCATAAAAACAACACTTTTTCAACTTTGGGCTTCCAAATAAATTTTTACAAAACCTATAAATTATTATTTGTTAAATGAGTTTACAAAATTCAAATACTAAAGCAAGTGACTTCTATACCTATAGAATGAAAGCATATTAAAATCTAAAATATATGTCAACAATATTTTAGCTGTCTTTGATTAATTCAGTATTTTATTACATTTTTTGCTATATAGTCTGAGAAAAGAATGACAACTCTACCTCATATTTGTCAGTACTGTATCACACGTCCTTTATACACCATTTCATACTCTGCAGGTTTATGTCTTTTGAGAAAGCTGTTACAGAGCTTCTCAGTATATCCCATTTGATTTATTAATATAAAACAGAATGTGATTAGACTACCACATTTCAGTGAAATAATGTTCTGGTACATTAGCACTAGTTACATTTCAATAAAATGAAAGTTGACATGACAGTTTTCCTTCTGTCATGTCAAAAAAATGTCTTTCATATCTGTCCATATTACTGTTTTATGCTCTCGCCTACTACATCTGTAAAGCACTCACTGTATCACTTTTCTGCACAGATCCAAGCCTTTGCAAGTGTGATTAATGTGAACGCAACATGCAAGGCTGACTCCAGTCATTTGTGTGCCAGTATCATTGCTCTATATTGCTCTGTATTCTAGATCTCCAAGGATGCCATGATTAGATTTGAGCTCAGAAAATCTGTTGACAAAATCTGAGCTTATTTAGCACTTCTTCACCTAGATAATGCTCAGAAACTTCACAATGTCCTAAAAAATGCGGACTACTGTAACATAAATATCCTACAAAGGGAGTTTAGGAAATATCTTCATTGCATTTATGTAATTAAGTTGTAAACTAGACTGCAAGATTTCAGTGAGGCACTAAACGTGAAAATGAGGACACTTGTCAACTTATGTCTGTTTGACTACAATACAAAATTCACGTCAAGGGCCCACTCGATGAGGAAATAATATACTTATATTCAGAGTCTATTCAGAGAAGTCCAAATAGGCATCTATAGGCAAAATAAAGTTATTTTGCCTTCATATTTGCATTATAGACTGCAGTCAATTAAGTTCAGTGTCTAGGTAGGAACACAAGACACTTCATTTAGTTGGGAAATACTTCCAGTGCATTGCCAAATGAATATTGACTGCTACCTGATTAAAAACCTTATTGTTCTGACCTCATAACCACAATTTTAGAACATGAGAAAGAAAGAGAAAATACCCAGCATAGATCGCTGAAAGGGATTGTAGGGACTGTGGCCAAACAGAATCACTACAGCACATCACAGAATATTGCTAATCATATGGGGGAAACCAGTTTAAAAAAAAAAATGCAGCACAGTTACTTCATTTAAATGTGATGAACTGAAAAAATTTAAAAATATAACAGGATGGCTATAGCAAAACAGACGAGAGATAAACAGTTGGGGCTGGTGAGGAGAATTCTTTCTGTAGAATTGTTTACTATGTCTGTAGATAAACTCTTTTGTTGCTATTGTATTTTCTGATTCAGGTAATTTCCTGATGCAGTAGCCTATTTATTGCCTCCTGAAATGGAGTTTTCAATGAGAGATTAGTACTGAAAAAGAGTAAAACAATATTTCTACACTGGCAAAAGTAATTAGATAAAATGTCAGTTCTGAGAGTCCTATGCCTGTTCCGTGTTAGTCCTCTTGCCAATGGAGATGTCTTTCTGTATCCGAGCTACTTCCTGGCTCTCTGGTAAGTATTCAGGACAGAACTGTTTTAACTATTTCCATGGAAAAAGGCAAGTGAAAAGTAGATCTAGACCATTTCACCCACCCACCCTCTTTGTCACCTCCAAGTTTCACTGCCTGTATTTTACAGCCATGAAGAATTTGCAGCTAACTTACAGAATACAGAACACACGTTAAAA
Source organism: Baryphthengus martii (assembly GCA_013396935.1). Lineage (NCBI taxonomy): Eukaryota > Metazoa > Chordata > Aves > Coraciiformes > Momotidae > Baryphthengus > Baryphthengus martii. Next base: position 33,564 of record VWZK01007398.1, read on the forward strand.
TACTGTTGCTTGGTTTTCTGACTAAGGGTAAACTATTGCTTTAAACTGATTGTTAAATGTGTCCTTCTGAACTGCTTTTACCTAACCTTGTAGAGCTTTTATGAGATTTTGGTCCAACCAGAGCCATCTGCTGCAACTGTCTTGTCAAAAGGGTCCTCGCAATGCTCACCTGACAAGAAATGCCAATCATGGGCAGTTTCTGACATGTTACCAACTTTCCAAAGTATTCAAAAGGCTGCTTACAGTTCAAAATATAAATTTAAACAAAACCACAGAAGAGAAAAAATACAAAAATTAAATTGCAAGTACCACAATGGTATGTAACATTACAACAGATCTCTCTGGATTGGAAGAAAGAGGAGGTTTGTGTTACTGAAATAATAAAGTAGAAAATTTCTTGGATTAAATACTGTGTTTCTGTTTGAATAGACTAGTCTTTTTTGTCTTTCTAAGGGCAAATATTTTATCTCAAATGTCCTTTAGTTATCAAAAAAATTGCAAGATTAAAAGTTAAATTCATTATTTATTTGCTCTTCCACTCCTCCTCAGCCTTAGTTTGTGTGATTGTTTTTTAGCAAGTGTTAATTACCTTTTTCCTGATCAAGTCCCTTACCACTTTGTTTCTGGCTTCCTTAGCCTAGCCTAGTGCAGCCTACCCTTGCTTAGCATTAGTAACTTGAAATCATTTGTCATGATCTGGTACTTTATCCAGGACATAAACCAAATATGCATTTCTCATAGGAAAAATGGCAAGAAAATCATTAGGAGCAAGGATACTTTGGTTTAAACTCTGTACGTAAAAATTTTCATAGTAGACGTCTTATGGTAGAAATATCTTAATAGCAGTTACATACACATTCGTATTTGCATTGTCTTATACTGTAATCTTCCAAGCCATAAAACTCAAGGCATTTTAGAATTATAGAATGGTTCTAGTTGGAAGAGACATCAGGAGGTCTCTGCTCAAATCAGCCTCAGCAGAAAGGTCAGGTTTTTCAGGGCTTTATCCAGCAGGGAACTTCCAAGGACGGAGACTGGGCAATGTATTCCAATGCTCAGCTTCCTAGTGATGAAGAATATTGCTTGCTTCTGTATGTTCAGGTCAGCATAGCCCTTTTCACTTCTTTCAAGAAAAGGTACTTGTCTTAATTCTAATAAATCTCAGACACCCTTAATAAATTTTCAGTTCCTGGAGCTCTCTCTCAGTCATGTATATAAATTAATCTCCCACATTTGCAGCAGTTGATTATCTTGGCAGAGCCTCCTACTGAGCCTACCCTGAGGTAGAACATAATACAGCATCTGTGGCCTCTGAGGTTTACCTGAGGCTCCTACTAGCTCCTTGCATTTGCTATTGATTTATTTTGCAGATACCCCATATAGCTTTTTGAGAAAGAAACAATTAATAACTCAGCAGCACTAAGAAAAGAACAAAAACAACAACCAAAAAAAAAAAAACCAACATTAAATCCACCTCGATTTACCCTACTAGAAAATTCTCACTATGGTAATTGTCACTACTGCAAAAAGTTTTCTTCTTACATACTTCAATAGAGAACTTTTTTTACATAGAACTTCTACAGTTTTGATGCCTTTCTATAATTATAACTATGACAAGGTCAAAAAAGAGAGGACTGGAAGCAGAATGCTTTTAGTAAAGACTTCATTTTTGAACCGCTACTGCAAGCTCAGCTAACATGTATGGTTAAGCGCACCAGTGTGAAGAGATTTTTTGGAAGAAGAGGGCTAAATTAACTGAATTTCAGTATAGAACCTAAAACTAATATGAGATGCAGCACTTGAATAAACCAATTTTCAAATTTTCTGCAATAAAATAAGGGCTAAAATAATAGATCTGAGTAAGGGATAAGATGTCTACCTATTTTGTCCAAATAACAGAAAAGCGAGAAAACCACAAATACAGCACATCATGCATTTGATAAAATAATACTAAGACACCCTAGAAAATTACTAAATTCTGAGGCTTAGCATACATTACCTTGATAGAACACTGAAAATGACTAAAAATGTTTAAAATCTGTGAAAAATTATTTGTGACAAGTAAGTTCTACATCTTCTTTAACTCTGTACTGCACAGAGACTACTTGGGGCACTTTGAAGAAGCTCTGACAATGGTTTACAGTATTTTTAGTGAATTCTTCTATTCATTTAGAAAAAAAATCCAACACAGTATGAAGCATCATTTCATAGTGACACCAATATAGAATTATCTGTACATAACTGACAAGGAAATTCCATCATCCATATGGAATTGTGATGACCGTAAGTGCCACTAAAAACTTGCTAATTCATGTGTCTTTTAACCATGTTTAATTGCGACATTAGAATGCATTTGGTTTGAATTGCAGAACACAAAAAAAAAAAACACCAAGTTGCCTATTCAAGTCCATTTTCTCAAAACATGTTTTTCAACTTGACTTTATCTTTGAGTTAAAATATTTCATACCAGAGGCTCATTTGTATACTTGCACTACAAAACTTAAATCAATTAGCATAATCAAGTCCTACCAAGCGTTTGCCAACAAGATGAATTATGTCTTTTCTTTTTGTTTACCCTTGAGCTATTGTGATGAATAAACTAAACACAGTAGTGCTAGATACAATTTAGAGTTCTGACAGAGAACCTTAAACTAATCCAGTGAATTAGGAATCACCACAAATGCAACTTACAAAGCTGTCATACTTCTGCATAGCAACCATTGTATTAGGATTGATTTAGTGTTAATATGTGTCTTAAACGTATAAACACTTGTATATTTTATGTGAAGAATGTCTTATAGGCAGCATCAAGTAGTTGTGCCACGTCTAGCCCAACTCCCTTCTCAGACTGTGATTAGTATCAGATAATCAGAAAAAAAAAAGTATGAGAATTCTCTGATGAATTCTATTTGCTTATGATGGTAGATGTTTTCATCATTTTTTACTATTTTGAATTTTAATAAATTCTTGGTTTTATTTTGAGCTTAATGTTTTCATATATGGATCCCAAATATATGCATGCTGATAAAGATAACTTTGGTAATAAAAGGAACGGAAGTTTAAGTTAGTATTGTTGTCATCATCAACAGTTTCATATAGGGTATTCTAACAAAATGCTTTTTAAGAGATGAAGTGCATAAGATACTTCACAGAATCACAGAATGTTAGGGATTGGAAGGGACCTCAAAGGATCATCAAGTCCAATCCCCCTGCCAGAGCAGGAACCTAAATGACATCACACAGAAACACATCCAGGCAGGTTTTGAATGTCTCCAGAGAAGGAGACTCCACAACCTCCCTGGGCAGCCTGTTCCAGTGCTCTGTCACCCTTACTGTAAAGAAGTTCCTTCTAGAGTTTAAGCGGAACCTCCTGTGTTCCAGCTTGCACCCATTACCCCTTGTCCTGTCATTGGGCATCACTGAGAAGAGCCTGGCTCCATCCTCGTGACATTCGCCCTTAACATATTTATAAACATTAATGAGGTCTCCCCTCAATCTCCTCTTCTCCAAGCTAAAGAGACCCAGCTCCCTCAGCCTTTCCTCATAAGGGAGATGCTCCACTCCCTTAATCATCTTGGTGGCTCTGTGCTGGACTCTCTCTAGCAGTTCCCTATCCTTCTTGAACTGTGGGGCCCAGAACTGGACACAATATTCCAGATGTGGCCTCACCAAGGCAGAGTAGAGGGGGAGGAGAACCTCTCTTGACCTACTAACCACACCCCTCCTAATGCACCCCAGGATGCCATTGGCCTTCCTGGCCACAAGGGCACAGTGCTGGCTCATGGTCATCCTGCTGTCCACCAGGACTCCCAGATCCCTTTCCCCTACACTGCTCTCCAACAGGTCTGTCCCCAGCCTATACTGGAACCTGGGGTTGTTCCTGCCCAGATGCAGCACCCTACACTTGCCCTTGTTATATTTCATGAAGTTTTTCTCTGCCCAGCTCTCCAGCCTGTCCAGGTCTCGCTGGATGGCAGCACAGCCCTCTGGCGTGTCAGCCACTCCTCCCAGCTTCGTATCATCAGCAAACTTGCTGACAGTGCTCTCTATTCCCTCATCCAGGTCATTTATGAATATATTGAATAATACTGGACCTAGTACTGACCCTTGAGGGACTCCACTGGACACAGGTCTCCAACTAGACTCTGCCCCATTGACCACCACTCTCTGGCTTCTTCCCACCAGCCAGTTAACAGTCCACCTCACTACCTGATCATCCAGTCCACATACTTGGCCCCTTCTTGCATATCTAGATGATTTAGATAAGTCACTCTGTTTTTTTTTTCCACCAGATAGAACAATTTTTCAACTCTTATTTTAACAGATGTCTTGAAATCTCAAAGCAAGATAATCACTTTACCTTTTACTATCCTACTATTACCTTGACACAAAGAGCAGAAATGTTCCTAATGAAAATGAGTACTATCCACAGCAGACTGTAACAAGCATGTAAGATATTTTGTCTTTCCCAAAGAAAATATTACAGCTACTAGGAATTTATGCTGATAACTATTGTCCAGGAGACAAGGTGATTAGTTATGAACCACAAGAAAGAGAAGCTAGGTGCATGGGCTCCACAATTCATGAATGAGGCAGGGGTGGAAACTGTCTTCACAAAACACTGCAAAAAAACTTAAGTGACAACATGGACAAAACAAAAATATTGCCAAAAATATAAAACCAAGTTCTCTGACAAGGGAGGTTTGAAAAACAGAATGCAACATGGTACTAAAGTAGAAATCAAATTCAGTAAGTCTACAGTAAAAACTGTACTAAGAGCAGAAACCTTGACATTTCAGTGGGAGACATACATTTAAAAGGATCAAATTGTTCTTATAAATTGAGGATAAACCAGCAAATTATATAAATCAGTTGGAAGAAATCCATAAGATACTAAAGTTAAAAATAATCAGAAATACAGTTTCCAGTTTTTCTGAAATGGACCGTTTACACAAAGCATTAAAGACACTATAAATTTTGTGAGGGCACTTTTCATTTTTTTGTTAATAATAGGAGGAAAATGAATATTGTTACAGCTAATTTTATCACTAATTTGTCAATATTCTGGAAATCATAGAAACTCAGGAAAGGTTTCGTAATTGACAATTAAAATAATCTGATGTTTTGAGAGGAAAAAACTTTCAAACACTCTATTGGAAACACTCATCAAGGTGGAAATTCTTAGCTACTGATTCCTATGAACCATGTCTAAACCACAGAATGTATTGTCTAGAATAAACATTGAATAGTAATCCAAGTTAATTAGATGGGGAAAAAAAAAAAGAAAGTATGAGCATCGTTTTCTGAAAGATAATTATTTACATTTGTTGTAACCAATCAACAAATCTTGAGCCAGAAATCCAGTATCAACTACACCAAAATCTTTTGTCAGGAGACTTATGTGTAGACTAGTGCCTAGGCAGAGCATTAGAAGAAGCTGAAGATTTCACTACAAAACTACAATCCTTTACCATTGTATTGGAAATGCCTACACAGAAATGCATGTGCTTACACTGCATAACATGCACACAGGAAACTACATATTCTCATATACAGAGGCACAGCTGTACATATACGCACAAGCCAAGTCCATCTGAAATGCAGTAGACTTTCATTGCGATTTCAAGGACAGACTAAATGCCTTCTGACCCCTCAGGGTCCTACAGTTACCACCTGTCCGTCCCCCCTCAATCTGTTAACTCTTAAACCACAACACTAAACTAACATCACCCAGCACTACATCAAAGGAAGAAAGGATTCTCCTCACCCTACAGCAACTCGCCTTCACCACCTTCTTCTTCTACAACCCACTCCGCCTGTAACAGAGCATTTGTACTGCTCCTCAGAGACCTGAATTATGGCATTGTTCTGGTTTATGATGTTCTTAGAAAACAAAACAAAAAAAAAACCTCCAAAACAAACAGATCAGAACATTCCGAGTATCTGCCAGTTATCCAGTTCACCAGTATGATTTACTGGGCAGTTACATGTACAATGAGCCAAGCAAGGATGCGTCTTACCTCTGCAATTGTTGAGTATTTGGGAAACTGTAGTGTTAGATATCTACGTACAGAGCTCCCCCACAAACAGTACCAACATGTTTGGAAGTTACCCGTGTACTGCACAGGTATGACAGGAATGTGTATCTGCTTCACTCACCACGTCCTATATAAATACATAATGTTCTTAAAAGTCTAGTCTGCAAACTGTTGCAGATGTCTATGGGAAAACAAAATACACAGAAGTCTAAACAGACTAAAATAGAAAGAAAAATTGATTCCTTGTCCAAATGCTGCTTTCCAGCAGGGCAACCGCTAACAGGCACTGGTGCACGGGGCCATTTCTCCCCAGGTGCAGGACCCTACCCTTGCCCTTACTGAATTTCATGAAGTTCCCCTCTGCCCAGCTCTCCAGTATGTCCATGTCTGACCGAACGGCAGCATCACCTCCTGGTGTGTCCGCCACGCCTCCCAGTTCTGCATCATCTGCCAACTTGCTGGGGGTATACTCCACCCCTTCAATCAGGTCACTGATGAATATGTTGAACAAGACTGGATCCAGTACTACCCCTAGTTCCAAGCCTCCAACTAGACTCTGCACCACTGATCATAACCCTCTGAGCTTCTGTCATTCAGCCAGTTCTCAATTCCTTCCACTGGTGCTGAGCTCTATCCATATAAATGAAAACTGTCTGACTAAGTAACCACAGATGTTCTCTCTTCAACTTGTTGACTGGTCGTTTGGGACTACAACTGTATAAACTGAAAGCGTTACAGAAAACTCAAACACTCCCTCTTGAAACAAAGCTGCCAAAATACATTTAAGTTACCTATTTTGAAATATTCCAGTAAGAACAGAAGGTTCAACGTCCTCTCTCTAACCCAATTTCAGTTACAGGACTTTTCAACAAAATAATAATGATATTTGGCACAGGCCTTTGAGAGAAAGACTAAGAGAATTCATTTCTGAGTTCAGAAAGCCAAACTCAGGTGCTTATATGTAAGCATTCATCTGCTTTCTACCCTTGACTGATGGTCTTGACTAGATCTCCAGTGTACATCTCAGTACTTTAAATACCTAGCTTCCTAGATATTCCTATATAAGTTCTTTACTATGAGGGTGGTGAGACACTGGAACGGGTTACTCAGAGAAACTGCAGACACCTCATCCCTGGAAGTGTTTAAGACCAGGCTGGATGAGGCTCTGAGCAACCTGGTCTAGTGGGAAGTATACCTGCCCATGGCAGGGGGCTGGAACTGGATGATCTTTAAGGTCCTTTCCAACTCAAGCCATTATATGATTCTAAGATCTACAAGTAGATGCTTACATTTAACTACCAGTTCCCCCACAGATGACTGCCAGAAGAGAATAGACTTTTTCTAAAGGTAAGAATTACGCAATAACAAAAACCTGCAGCTGTATTTTCTACTGTATTCTGGCAGCAGTAGTAACTCTGCAATAAAATCCTTAAAAGGAAGATATCTGAGGATTTCTTTGAAAGATCTCTAGGAATTTCATAAGATGTACAAAATGGGCCACCACTGGAAAAGTCTGATTTGTCTAACCATGTTTATTAGTTCTCTTAACTCTCATTGTAACTGTTACGGTACAACAGCCCCTTCACTGCGTTCATCTTAATGATTAAATCAACACAGCATGGAAATTAGAGAGGCCTAGAGACCAGTTCCTGAAGCAACATGCATAACAATTCTATTTTAGCAGCAAATACAATTAAAAATATTGCAAGAATGAGTATCTAGATTACAAAGAATCAAGCCCATGCAATTATAGAAATTGACATTTGTCTTATAGTGACACAGATTACTATGTTATATATAAAAAAAACAAACCACAAAAAACCACCCACACATTTGACGAAGGCTTTATATGAAGGCAGGGCCACTTCTACTTATTTTTGTACCCTACTTTGCCTAAACAGACTTTTAATTAGTCTTCTGAAAAACCACCTGCATTTCTCTCCTATATTCTGGCACCCTATTGCTCCTTATTTCAATTACCGCCTTTAAGTTGTGCCATTTTAAAAGCAGTGAAAGTATAAAATCACTGTAATGTATCTTGTAGTATCTTTGCCATATACCCAGCTCATACCTCACTTCTCTAAAGCCCATGTTTGCTTTCTCAGGAAGGATTTATGTTCTAAAAATATCTGGACAGGCTGGATCAGTGGGCCAAGGCCAGTTTTATGAGGTTCAACAGGGCCAAATGCCAGGTCCTACACTTGGGTCACAACAACCCCAGGCAACACTATAGGCTTGGGGAAGAGTAGCTGGAAAACTGCCTGGAGAAAAAGGACCTGGGGGTGTTGGATGAAAGCTGGCTAAAGATGAGTCAGCAGTGCGGCCAGGTGGCCAAGGCGGCCAACAGCATCCTGGCCTGTATCAGCAATAGTATGGCCACCAGGACTGGGGAAGTGATTATCCCCCTGTAGTCAGCACTGGGCTCAGTTTTGGGGCCCCTCACATAAAAAAGGGCATTGAGGTGCTAAATTGTGACCAAAGAAGGACAACAAAACTGGTGAAAAGTCTAGAGCACTAGTGTTATGAGGAACAACTGAGAAATCTGGGGTTGTTAAGCCTGGAGAAAAGGAGGCTCAGGGAAGACCTTCAGGCTCTCTACAACTACATGAAAGGAGGTTGTAGCAAGGTGGGTGTTGGTCTCTTCTCCCCAGTAACAAGTGATAGGACAAGAGGAAATGGCCTCAAGTTGTGCCAGGGGAGATGTAGGTTAGATATTGGGAAAAAATTCTTTACGGAAAAGGCTGTAGAGCGCTGGAACAAGCTGTCCAGGGAAGCGGTGGAGTCACCATCCCTGGAGGTATTTAAAAGACTGGAGATGTGGTGCTTAGGGACATGGTTTAGTGATGACCTGGCAGTGCTGGGTTAATGGTTGGACTTGGTGATCTTAAAGATCTCTTCTTATCAAAAGATTCTGTGATTCTATGATTTTAATCCCTAGAAATAAAGCACATTTTCTAGGAAACAGAAGTTATGGTATTATGAAATAAGAGTCAACATCCTCTCTCACACTTGAACAGGCATGGTTGCAGATTGCTGCGTAATCATCCAGCTTTCAACTTTCAAATGATGACAAAAGCCTAATGGACTTTCTGCTCATTTTTTGGCCTAGGAACACAGTCCCCATCAAGTCCTTTTCCTCAGGAAATAACCGACTCTGAAGTCCTCAGAGGAAGCAACAAGCAAAAAAAGTCTGCCTTAAGAGATTCCCATTAAAGGGTTCTTGAAAAGAAAGACAGCAAAGACAGAAGATAGAGCAGCCAACCTAGGAGTTTAACAGCTCAACACAAAATTTGCATAAGGAAGAGGGAAGCTGAAGGATAGAAGGAAGAAACATCATCCGTATTACTCAGAATTCTAAGTTGTTAGAAATGAATTAAAGCCTTCTTCTAGCAACAGCTAATCTTTTGTAAAGTTGGCACTGTTCATTTCCTTCCTCTGTGTACATATGTGTGTGTGTATATATACACACGTCTCCCAACAGAGGGTCAGAGACTGGAATGTCTGAGCAGGACCACTCCTCCTCCCTAAGCCCCTCTTAAATGAGGCATAAGATGTGGATGTTTATACGCTCTTGCTGAAAAGGGAGGACAAAATGCACAAAACACAGGCATTGCCTCTGAAAGTATCAAAATATTTGGAAGCTGCAATCTGAGAATCAAATACTGCTTGAATTAATAATTATCAAACATGGATGTCATGTCAGCAGAACAGTCTGACTACACCAAGATGGTAAAGCTTTTGGTTAGACCAACAGGCCGGGAGAGTTTGGTAGTTAAACCTCTTATGCTACCCAGGATGTGCTTTGCGAGCCTTAAGAATCTAAATTGGGGGATAACCACAGCGGTAAAAAAAAACCACCCCAAATCAGCTCATCTCCCTGATTCTATGCACAGATGGTGACATTGGAATGACTTTAGAAACTCTAACCATTTATGCAAACACAGACCATGAAAACAAAATGTAAAACTACCTCTGGACATTAACTCTAGACATAACAACTGCAAATGGACCACATCTGCAGAGTATTCTGCTCTTTCTGATGGTCTTTCTGAAACTGTCTGAAAACCTGAAGCAGGAAAGAGTGAAAGGATGTAGGATTTCTGCCTCTAAATATAGTGAGATCAACTTAAGCAGATGTTAGTGAAACACTTAAGATGACAGTATGCTAAGTAAAATACAGTGAAGGGAATGAAAGATCTCACATGCTCAAATTCCAGGCCCTGGATAGATTTGTCACTGAAAAAATAACTCATATAAGTATGGGACACTCTGCAGAAAAAATTATTTCATATTCTCTGAAATAATTTGAGGTGTCATATACTTGATGAGTAAGCTAACCATTTCCAGGGCATAAACTTTTATTAGCCCATTTTAGTGTCTCTCATTTAAGTGAGGTTTTGAAAAGTGGATGTATATAACAAATCTAGACAGTCATGTACAATTCCTCCTACCTGTTCAATATTCCTTTTTATAAAGCCAAGCATAGCCTTGTGTATTAACTACCAAGTCTTCTCCATGTACACCTCAGACACAATTAGAATAAGCAATGAAAACCTTAACAGAAGGTCTTCATTTGGCTTGATACTCACAATGTATCACCAAGAAACAATTTGTGTAGTGGGAGAACTGTAGTCATTGCCTTCTCCCATCAATACAACTTCCATTCTCATACAGTTCTACTACCCTTCCTTTTCTTTTTTATTTTGCCTTCTCACTTTCTATTTTCATTGTCCATCTGCTTCTCCTTTCCCCTGCATAACTCACCATCTTACCCCACAGCAGTAAGATGAGGCAGAAACATATCTTCTTATAGGCCGCTATGAAGATATTAAGCCATTCCAGCACACAACAGCAATCAATACTGCAGTAGAAGCAGAATACTGCACAAAACACAAAGATTACTGAAAATAGAAATATTGATAGAAATCAGGAATCAGAACAACAATGAACCTTCTGCAGCCTAGTTTCATTTTGCCCATTTTTATCATTATATTTGGATTTATTTGGAATATAAAATCTGCAGATACCAACAGATTGACTATTAATGCTGCAAAATTATTAATGGATCAATTTGAATGGAAATGCATGCATTCTCTCATTCCTTGATCTTCCCAGCTGTTACATAAGGAAGCAAAACATCAACTATCTGGAAGAGAAAATGGATTGAGGGAGGAGTGGGGGAGGTGGGGGGAGAGCAATATATAAACACATAATATAAGTTTGAAAAAAAAGCAAGAAAAGATCATCTGACTCTGCTACATTCCCTCACTTCTCTGTCCTACAGTGCTATAGATTGAATAGAGCTGACCCCAAACCAATGTATGAATAAAACCAACCAAAGATTGTACACTATGAAACAGAGAAATTTTTGTCAACTGTTAACCCAATCAGCTAGTAGTTAAACAGGCTAAATACTTAATCCTAAAAGAAATTAACAAAGAAACAGATAATCTGTATACTATTGCAGTTGATTGTAAACTGGTATTTAGCTTAAGTCTGTACAAATATAATGGACAATAAAATGGATCGCACAAGACTAAAAAGTTCTGCTGTATTAGTACTGGCAGATTCAACTATTTCTGTGATACCTTCACAGCAATTTTTTGTCTTCAACACTGAGAACACAGTAAGCTCACATGAGGTGACCTCCTCTCTTAAAAAAATTCTCATCCCTGTTCTTAAAAATTAAATGAGGGCTTAAAACAGTTCTGATTCTATTCCCCCACTAACAATCCCCCCTTAGCTTTTAATTACTTAGATTCTACACTGTAATATTATTCCTCCAAACAGTTAAGCCTACTTAAAGTTACTGTTCTAGAAATAGCTAGAAGCTATGATCCAGGAGAGATTTTGCTCATTTTCCTTTACCACACACCAGCAATTCAAATGTTCCTTCATTGTATTACTTATTACATACAGAAATCAACAAGTCCCTTCAAGTTAATATCCTGTTCTTACATCTTGCTGAAGGGGGCCTACAAGAAGGCTGGAAAGGGACTGCTTACAAAGGCCTGTAGTGATAGGATGAGGAGCAATGGTTTCAAATTAGAGAAGGGGAGATTTAGATTGGATATTAGGAACAAGTTCTTTACCATGAGGGTAGTGAAACACTGGAACAGGTTGCCCAGGGAGGCAGTTTGAGGCCCCATCCCTGGAGATATTCAAGGTGAGGCTTGACAAGGCTCTCGGCAACCTGGTCTAGTTGAGGATGTCCCTGCTCACTTCAGGGGGGTTGGACTAGATGACCTCCGGAGGTCCCTTCCAACCCAAACCATTCTATGATTCCATAGAATCTGCCTACATACAACTCATTCCTATTTCCAGACCGACAATAGAATTCATTATTTTGTTTACAAAAAAAACTTACACAGGGCAATTTTTATCCCTGAGAATAACTTGCAACTACTCACTGTATGTCTGCTCCTGTGGGACCATACATGTCAAATTCATCATGCTTAACTTCATCTATTTATAACATGTTTGTCTAGTCTAGTAACCCAGATCCTCCAATTCGTTGAGACAGACAAGCACAAAAAGACGGTAATTCATCCCACCTGTATCAGGTATCTTTCAAAATGGGATAAACTGCTCTCTTAGGGTGACTGCTTGTCCAGTTAATTACAAAAGAAGTCTAGGCGACTATGTTTTATTAAAAACTCTTGTTTTCAGACAGATATATTTAAACATCTCCCTTATGAGGAGAGGCTGAGAGAGCTGGGTCTCTCTAGCTTGGAGAAGAGGAGACTGAGGGGTGACCTCATTAATGTTTACAAGTATGTAAAGGGTAAGTGTCAGGAGGATGGAGTCAGACTGTTCTCGGTGACATCCAATGACAGGACAAGGGGCAATGGGTGCAAACTGGAGCATAGGAGGTTCCATTTAAAGACAAGGAAACACTTTTTGACAGTGAGGGTGACAGAGCACTGGAACAGGCTGCCTGGAGAGGTTGTGGAGTCTCCTTCTCTGGCGACATTCAAAACCCACCTGGACACAATCCTGTGTGACCTACTCCAGGTCCCTGCTCTGGCAGGGGGGTTGCACTAGATGATCTTTCAAGGTCCCTTCCAACTCCTAACATTCTGTGATTCTGTGAAATAAGACATAAATCAGCCATTACATGGTAACAGAAGGAGCATTTCTGATAGTATGGTTAACATCACCTCCTCAGAATGACAGACTAAGCAGAAAAAAAGGTATTTGCTGTCAGCAGAGCTGAATTGAGAATAATTGTCTGCACAGCACCTTTAGTTGGTTTGCTGGTTCTCCTACCACGACCTAGCACAGATACGCTGGCAAAATTCCATATGACAAGCTTAGCCTGAAATGCTACTATAAGAAAGCTGAGTCAATAAATTAATAAATATATTCATTGAATATTATGAAAACTCACTGCTAAGTATAATTGCTGAGATGTAAAAGATCCTGCTGGATATTAGTGTTTATTCTGCACACTCATAGCTTATGATCTTCTCTAAATGAGAGGTAGAAGTACACCTTACAGCAAACGTTAAAAAGCATTCTAAGAAATACACTGAAATACAAAGTAGTGTGTGCTGGAACAAATTTATTTTTAGACCTGTATGCAAACATCATCCCCCAGGTCTGGGTAGTGTGGTAGGACAGTAGCAAAAACAGCATAGTAAATTTTCTTGTGAATTCTAATAACTCACTTTGTAGAACCAGACCTTTGATTCTGAAACCAAAGCAAAGAATACAGATTCCAATGTCAGCTTAACTACCTCTATGTATTTTCACATATTAGATTTTTTGTCCTTACCAAACATACTACGAATAAAAATCGTAACAGGTATATTCGGGCCTTTTAAAAAGAAACTAATCTCTCCAAACCAAAATAGAATAACAAAAGCTTTATTCAAACCTGATAGCAGGCAAACATAGCATGACAAGACAGTAATAAACTTACGCTCTGCTATGCCTACTGGACTCATAAATACCGCTTTTTCTTGCCTGCTCTCAAGTCTATGATCAAAAGAATGAACATTCTTGGCAATAATGCATTTAAGATTAAAGAAGAAAAACAAAAGAAGCCTGGAACAAACGAAAATCATTGCTATGTAGTCAGAATTGTCATTTTCATTAAAACTTTTCTTTTTAAGGAATATATGCTTCTGACTGGAAAATAAAGGTCCAACAGAAAGTAAAATATTTAGGAAAGGAATTCAAAATGAAAATAAATATATAATGAATATAAGCAAAACTCAATAGTATTAGTGCCATGCTGAAACATCTTCAAAAACCTTGCTTTGGCCACCTCACACTAAGATGACAAAGTGATGAGTGTTTTAACCTTCCATGATTCTTCATTTTATTAATTTTTTCACAGAAGCACACATTTTATACTCTGTTTTTGAATTTGTTTCCTGATGTTTACAAACAATTATAAATAGTTTGAGTTAGAGAATTTAGAAACATTTCTACCATGTATACAATCTCCAGAAAGATAGCACAGACATCTGATTCATTCCACTAGCTGATACAGAATGGTTTAGATATTTTGTTTTAGAGCTGTTTCTCACATCCCATCTATAAATCAAGCACAACTTCTATAAATCAATATACAACTTCTAGAATGGATTTATTAAACTTGTTTTGATAACTAAATTTCTTAGAGCAGGCTTAAAAAAGCTGATACTACTAAGAACTTAATTAAAAATACATATATTGAAAACTCAGAATTTTTGTCAGTAGAAATGATAAAAGCTTGTTCCTTCTGTGGCCAAAGAATTTACACAGTTCCTGCTTTGGTACTATCAGGAGTTATATACATTCCTCAAATATTAATGAAGATGAAAAACTTTTCTTCTTTATCTGTCAGCTACCCTAATAGATCTTCGATTTACGAAAAATGTAAGATGAAGTGAATAAAATATTAAAAGAGTTTCCTCCATAATAGTGACAAAAAACTGTAGGTTGAGTTCAGATTAAGATGCATCAAGGCATGTAAAACATTTGAACAAGGATTGGTATTAATACATAAATGTATAATTCACATCCAATGTGAAATACTTTAAGCTAACTTAGCAGCAGGGACCCAGATAATATATGTAGTTAATTTTTAAATTTGTATACTATTTATCTGAATTACTGTAGCTTTCCACAGTTATGCAGTTTAACATGAGCAGTTTTGTACATTTGCAGTCACCACAGAGCCTAAACACTTTGGTTTTCACTTCATTTTGTTACACTGCTCCAGGCAAGCAGACTTCCATTAAGGAACAAAGATTACATGGTTTAAAAATTCTTTCTAAAAGCAAAGAATCTGAGATGGTATCCGACGTGTCTTCTATTAGAAAATAATTTTAACCACTAAATCTGACAACGAAGATTCAATCCTGCCCCATATACTGAGTAGTAACAGAAACCTATCAAGCAGTCACCAACATGTACTCATGTCCTGTTTCAACTCTCCAGGTTAACTAAGGGGAACTACTACCACTAACAAGAGCAGGACCTAAATCTCTATTGCCAAAAATCATTTTGGATCTCAGACAATGATGCTGTTCTTTTGGATGGAAGAGCAAGACCATGAGTTAAGATCAGAGAAAATTAGGTCTGGAAAAGAGGGAGATGATCCAGTTGAGCTTTTTTGCAGTGAGGTGGAACCAGCAATACTTAATGTATTCCTAGCAGAACTTTGTCCAACTTGCTCTTTACATCAAAATTTCTATTTTTCTTGTTCATCATCTTTTTTTCCTAGACTAAATAAACTCAGGGTTTCTGTCTTCCTTTGACAGACTTAAAAAAAAGAAAAAGAAAAACCAGCTTCTTTTTGTTGTTCTTCCAGAATCTCTCCAGTCTATCAATGTTACATAGTATGAGTTTCTCACATTCTCACTAGGACATGTGGAAGGATGATAAAAAAGTAAATCAATTCTCCATTACTTGAAAACACTCATTCAGTGATAGGAGGCCACTTTCTTTTTTTTTTGAATTCTATTTTCACAGCATCAAAATGGCAGAATGGCTGGAAACGACCTCTGGAGATCATCTGGTCCAACCCTCCTGCTCAAGCAGGGCCCCCAACAGCCAGTTTCCCAGGACTGTATCCAGATGGCTTTATGTAATTCAGAATTATCTTCTCCATTACTTCATATCTGTTTTTACATTCTTTTAAAAAAAAACCCCAAACATGTAAATAAGTCAATTCTTTCTATATTGGCACAATGGCATCCTAAATATGATTTTTATTACACTCATGCAAAACTAAAGAACTGATTTTTTCACTGCTCCAGAAACTCAATATATTCAGGCTAGCTGGTTGATAGACCTGTGATTTTAAAAACACATCAATACAATGGTGTGGATTTGTATATGGATTTTGCAGGTTTTGCTATTGACAGATTTATCTTCATCCCCCACTGCAGAAAGTATATGATCACATTACTCTGATAGTGCAGTAATATTATGGCTCAATTTCACTCTAATTTGCACTACTGCTTAAGAAATGGCTAATAAAGCAGTTTTCAATATGGAAACTAAAGTAGTACAATATACATTACACAATAATGGATAGCAAATTACCACCGGGAGGCGGGGGGGGCGAGTACAACAAATGATACAACTTTAACTTATTAAATTCTCAAAACTCCAGCAGAATATTTCTATAGGAAGCTTGACTGAAAAGAAAGTCCCCAGTGAGTTCAAGTAACACACCATACTGGCCATAAACTAGAACACAGGAAGTTCCACCTACGCATAAGGAAAAACTTCTTTACTGTGAGGGTGACAGAGCACTGGAACAGGCTGCCCTGAGAGGTTATTATTCTCTGAAGACTTTCAAAACCCACCTGGCCACAATCCTGTGCAATCTGACCTAAGCGAACCTGCTTTAGATGATCTCGGAGGTCCCTCCCATCCCCTACCATTCTGTGATTCAGTGATCAGGGATGGGGTTTGGATCCTTGATCATGGCTGAATATAGAGGGAGAGGAGAAGAGGGGAGAAAGAGGGAGTTGCTGTCTGCTCAGAAGTACAAATGAAGGCAGGTACCAACACAGCTCAGCAAGCTCAGCACTCCATCCTTCAAGCAGAACTCAGTGGATCCAAGTGGTTTAAGGACGCATAGTGATAAAAATGCACACTCTGAACACCTTCCCTATCCACAGACGAA
Organism: Baryphthengus martii; assembly: GCA_013396935.1. Lineage (NCBI taxonomy): Eukaryota > Metazoa > Chordata > Aves > Coraciiformes > Momotidae > Baryphthengus > Baryphthengus martii. The sequence continues at coordinate 50,733 of VWZK01007398.1, forward strand.
CAACAGGGTACCATAACACATTTCAAATAGTATTTTCAGGCTAAAATGTAAAAATAAAAAAGAATCGGACAAATCAGAGAAAATATATTAAAAATATATTAAAAACCTCTGAAAAGTCAACTAAATTGTTGAATGTAGGATGCTAACTAAAATTACTTTAATCTATGAAAGGGTTCTTTGTTCATGTAATGAAGTATTTTTAAATTTATCACTCTTTCAGTAATTTATTATTTGATAAACATAAAAGTATATTTACTTGACAAATGTTTATTTCAGGAAAGCACAGAGAAAGCGCATCCTTCTATTGAACTGTCATAACATTTCCTCATTAACACTAAGAATCAGCAGCAGTGGCCTGATGATGATTTCAGAAAGTCTTGCTTTTGGTTGGGTTTTCTTTTGTAGCACTTACTTGCTACCATATTAATAACAGTTAAATTATTTGTTTTATTATTGTTTTTATTTTATTATTCATGTTATTATTCTCTCCCCAATAAATATTCTAACTTCACAACACTTGAAAATACAGGATTCATATACTTAACTCACAAAAGTCCACTATATTTCAAAAGAAAATGCACTCACAGTGTTACAGAATCACAGAATATTAGGGTCTGGAAGGGACCTCAAAAGATCATCGAGTCCAATCCCTCTGTCAGAGCAGGAACCTAGAGTAGATCACGCAGGAACGCGTCCAGGCAGGTTTTGAATGTCTCCAGAGAAGGACACTCCACAACCTCTCTGGGCAGCCTGTTCCAGTGCTCTGTCACCCTCACTGCGAAAAACTTTTTCCTTGTGTTTACATAGAACCTCCTGTGCTCCAGTTTGCACCCATTGCCCCTTGTCCTGTCATTGGGTGCCAACGAGAAGAGCCTGGCTCCATCCTCCTGACACTCGCCCTTTCCATATTTATAAACATTAAGGAGGTCACCTCTCAGTCTCCTCCAAGCTAAAGAGATCCAGCTCTCTCAGCCTCTCCTCAGAAGGGAGATGCTCCACTCCCTTAAGAAGCTTAGTGGCTCTGCGCTGGACTCTCTCCAGTAGTTCCCTGCCTTTCTTGAACTGGAGTGCCCAGAACTGGATCCAGTACTCCAGCTGGGGCCTCACCAGTGCAGAGTAGAGGGAGAGGAGAACCTCCCTCCACCTGCTGGCCACGCTCCTTCTAATGCATCCCAGGGTGCTATTGGTCTTCTTGGCCGCGAGGGCACATTGTTGGCTCATGGTCATCCTCTTGTCCACCAGGACTCCCAGGTCTTTTTCCCCAGAGCTGCCCTCCAACGGATCAGCCCCCAACCTGTACTGATCCATGGGGTTGTTCTTCCCCAGATGCAGAACTTCACACTTGCCCTTATTGAATTTCATTAAATTTCTCGCCGCCCAGTTCTCCAGCCTGCCTAGATCACACTGGATGGCAGCACAACCTTCCGGCGTGTCAGCCACTCCTCCCAGTTTTGTATCATCAGTAAACTTGCTGAGGGTACGCTCTATCCCCTCGTCTTGGTCATTGATGAAAATATTAAACAGCATTGGATCTAGTACCGACCCCTGAGGGACACCACTGGTCACAGGCCTGCAGCATTTCCAGGCCTCCAGCATACTTCTATTTAAATCAGAGGAGCATGAAAGAAATGTTTGACAAAAACCTATGGGAGCTAAAATTAATTTGTGGTTGCTGGTAGAATTTAATACAGACACATACACAAAATTCCAGAAGAAAGTGACAAAGGCAACTAGAATGCTACAAAAATATACACGGTTTTGTTCCTTGCCTGCACAGTGTAACACTTTTGCTGAATAACTGCTCTTTCACTTGAGATAGAAAATTGAAATACTTAGAATGTTTCCTATTCATACTGAAATGAAACATTACTGACTCATTTAATAAAAAAAAATTCAATACCTTTTCTTATAATTGAGTTAGTGACTGAGCTTAAATAGTCCTTTTGCTGATACAGGAGATGTAGTATTTCAGTAAAATATATGTTTGCAGCTAAGGAATGACCATGTATCATGCTGTAACCTAGATATTTTGTGAACTCCTACTAAATGAGCCTCATGATGGTCAAGAAGGCCAAGTGCACAGTTCTGCACATGGGTGGGGCAATGCCAAATAAGGATACAGGCTGGACAATGAGTGAATTGACAGCAGCCCTGAGGAGAAGGACTTGGGGTATTTATGAATTAAAGCCTGAATAAGAGCCAGCAAGCAATGTGCGCTCGCTGCCCAGAAAGGCAACTGTATCCTGTGCTGCCTCAAAAGAAGTGTGGCCAGTAGGTCAAAGGAAGTGGTTCTGCCCCTCTACTCCACTCCGGTGAGAGCCCACCTGGCATACTACATCCAGCATAAGAAGGACTCCCAGCATAATGACATGAACCTGTTGGAGAGAGTCCAGAGGAGTGCCATCATCGGAAGGCTGGAATACCCCTCCTATGAAGAGATAGGCCGAGAGTTGGGTCTGTTCAGCCTGGAGAAGAGAAAGCTCTGGGGAATCCTCATAGTAGTCCTCCAGTAGCTAAAGGGGGCCTACAGGAAAGCTAAAGGAGGACTTTTAGAAGGGTTTGTAGTGATAGGACAAAAGGCAATGGCTTTAAACTGAAAGAGGGTAGGTATAGATATTAGGAAGAAATTTTTACTGTGAGAATGGCAAGGCACTGGAACAGGTTGCCCAGAGAAGCTGTGGATGGAAGTGTTCATGGTCAGTTTGGATGGCGCTTTGAGCAGCCTGGTCTAGAGGAAGGTGTCCCTACACACAGCAGGAGATGATCATTAAGGTCTTTTCGAACCCAAACCATTTTATGATTCTATGACAGGATTATATGCTAAAGAAATTAAAGTAGAAAACCTATTACCATAAAAAAAAAAACCAAAACTGCTAAGAGAGAACTATTGTTTTAAGGGTTTTTTCCCCTTTTTTATATTTGAGTTTACTGAAATGTAATTTCTTTAACCACTCTTCAGTTACACAGCCAACTATTAACAGATGATTGGCCATCATTACCATTGCAAGCAGATGTTTACAGTGCCTTTTTTAAACATAAATATGGAAAGCCGATAAAGAGGTAGTAAGCCTGCTAATATTCAGCAGCATAATGACTACCTTTAGGAGCCTCTGTCAGAGAACAGAATCCAATGTACAAAGGTAGAAGTACAAAGTCAGGTAAAGAAATTCCTTTCATAATCATTTTCATAAATAAAAGGAGGTGTTTCACAAAGGCAGTCCAAGAATCTGCATCTCTTATTGGTTACAATGACAAAGTAAAAACGGAAAATACCCAATTAACTGGATAATTAGGTGATCTCCTGGAACAATTTATCTTTAATAGCTACTGAATATTTCAACAATATATATTCAGTGTTTCTGAGCATGAGAGAGAAAGGTTCAAGTTTTAAAGATAGCAATGAAATCTGGAAATCAGATCTGCCTTTTACCTGTGATAAACTATTATTTCTAGAAAATGTAAGGACATACAGGAGGACAGAAAGCAAACTCAAATTAAGAAGTCAATTATGAGTCTTCAAATTTTTCTTTAATGATTGTAATGTTTATCTGCCCAAGTGTTTTTCCTGTTTCCCAGTTTAATAGAACAGAATAAGCTGTAAACTGACAAAGGTATTTCTGAAGTGCCAGAAGCAGCAAAAAAGCTTCAGCGTTACTTAACATAATATTTGCAAACTTCTGATAAATTTAATCATTTTTAGTTGGCTACGATTTCTTTCCCAAAATTTCATTTGTAATGAAATGTCCCATGTAACTTCTCTGTCATGAGGTAAACTTTAAAAAAGGAAGAAAAACACTGAGAAAATACATTTAGTAACCTTTCAATTCCAAGGATGCATGCAAAAGCAAAGCCTGAAGAAGAGAAATCATCAGATAATTTCACACACATGTAATCAAGCCACCGAATAGAATCTGGCAGTGTATTTGTTTTTAAAATTTCAGTGAAAACTGCAAATAAGTCAAGGTCACAGCATGCACACACTACATCTGGAATATTGATTACTAGATCAGATCAGTGCTAAATCCACCTCCATCATTTTGAAATGGAAGTATCATCTTGATTTGGTTCTATTTTATAGATGGACAGACACCTCAGATATAAGTTTGATTTTTTTTTTCCCTGATGAATAGTATACAGACACAAAAGTCTTTTAAAAGAGCAACTATCACTTATAAAGTGTATTTGGAAGTTGCACATTTCTCAAAGCTATACAATATATAAAATCAAAGGTTACATCAAGATCCAAATCTTCAGGTTTTCTTCTAGGCACATGATAATGCACACTAACTATACTAACGCATATTAACTATACTCTAAAACAATTTAGTATTTCCATTTGGATTTTCTTGCTCAGAGCAGATGTCATTTACCCCCCTCTGGTGTCACTCGTAACAAATAGGAGGCAAAATGCACCAAGTTGCAAACATCTGTAAATTACTTAAACAAGGAGGAGCCCTTTGTTATCCTCATGATGCTGGCAACTAAAGGAAGAAAACAATAGTTTTTTTCCATAATTCAAGTGCAATTTTCCCATATTTGTCACTACCACTACCTATCCTGAGAACTCCAGGTGACAAGCAATAGTGCAAGAGCTACCTGACGTAACAGCCCTTCTTCAGTTACATTGGCAAATGATTGATTTTTTTTGTGTGCGATGCAGTAGGAAATGCATAAAATCCCAGATTACACTCAGCAGAATTACTTTTTTCTAGGTTTTGCTGATTGTGCTTACAGCTTAAAATGTCAGCCTTCAGATTTCACATTATACAAAATGAATTCTGCACCTTCTCTTAATGTAGTCCTCAGCATTTTCTCCAAAGAGAACAGAACCAATCAAGCCATGAAATCATGCTACCTCCTACAGTAGTTTCATCTGAAGGAGAAAGGGAAAGGAAAAAGGAAACGCAAAAAAGAAACCACGGTAAAAAAAAGAAAAAAAAAGAAAGAAAAGAAAGCCCACAAACCAAAAATGCAACAAAAAACACCCTTCTAAAACTCATGCAAACATGCATCCTACTGCAATCATTTGTCTTCCCCATGTGCCAGAAAAAAAACCCCTGTGACTGATTTTTTTTTCTGACTCTGAAAAAGAACATGAAAGTCAATAATGACCATGAAAGTTTTTTTGATTCGCAGAAGGAGTGCTGTCTCTCACAGTATTCTTGCATCCATGTCAAGATATTTCAGTCTGGATGGGTGGAAAAATCAAATAGATTGAAAAAAAAGGAAGGTTGGATGACCAATCTCAATGGGGAGTGGTTCACAGTTGGTACTCTGCCTGGGGGACCAGTAACAAATGAAGCACTTCAAGTGTCTGTCCCCTCCTGTTCAACTTCTTTACCGGTGACCTGGAGGTGACAGAACATTCTAATCAGCTTTGCAGATGACACCAAATCGTGAGGATCTGCTGACACTTACAGACCGGAAATCTAAAAATGCTGTCTCCAGTTTTGAATCCCCAAGAAAAGGAAAGACATTAATAAAGTGGAGCATGTTCAGCAGAGCATGTTCACCAAGCTGGCAAGGGGCTGGTGCACTAATCCTGCAAGAAGCAGCTCAGGGATTGAGCCTGCTCAGTCTGGAGAAGAGATGACTCCAAGTGGACTTCACAGCATGACACTATCTAGAGACTTATCAAGAAGACATAGCCAGGCTCTTTACACTGGCACATGGCAAGTGGATAAGAGATGACGTGCATAAGTTGCAACAAGACAGGTTCAGATTGGATATGTTCAGTTTGGATATAAGGAGAAACATTTTCCGAGGGAGGACAGGTAAGCAGTGGAAGACACTGACCAGAGAGGTTTACAGGGTCTCTATCGTCACAAGTCTTCAAGACGCAGCTGGATAAAACCCAGCAGAAGATGGTCTGTCATGACAGTTGGCCCTGCTTTGAGTACAAGGCTGGACCTCCCGAGATCCCCCTCAACCTGAATTACCCTATGATCAAGAATCACAGAATCAGTCACAGAATGTTAGGGGCTGGAGAGAGACCTCAAAAGATCATCGAGTCCAATCCCTCTGTCAGAGCAGGAACCTAGAGTAGATCACGCAGGAACGCGTCCAGGCAGGTTTTGAATGTCTCCAGAGAAGGACACTCCACAACCTCTGTTGTTCCAGTGCTCTGTCACCCTCACTGCGAAAAACTTTTTCCTTGTGTTTACATAGAACCTCCTATGCTCCAGTTTGCACCCATTGCCCCTTGTCCTGTCATTGGGTGCCAACGAGAAGAGCCTGGCTCCATCCTCCTGACACTCGCCCTTTCCATATTTATAAACATTAAGGAGGTCACCTCTCAGTCTTCTCCAAGCTAAAGAGATCCAGCTCTCTCAGCCTCTCCTCAGAAGGGAGATGCTCCACTCCCTTAAGAAGCTTAGTGGCTCTGTGCTGGACTCTCTCCAGTAGTTCCCTGTCCTTGAACTGGAGTGACCAGAACTGGGCCCAGTACTCCAGCTGGGGCCTCACCAGCACAGAGTAGAGGGGGAGGAGAACCTCCCTCCACCTGCTGGCCACGCTCCTTCTAATGCATCCCAGGATGCCATGGGCCTTCCTGGCCGCGAGGGCTCATTGTTGGCTCATGGTCATCCTCTTGTCCACCAGGACTCCCAGGTCTTTTTCCCCAGAGCTGCTCTCCAACAGATCAGCCCCCAACCTGTACTGATCCATGGGGTTGTTCTTCCCCAGATGCAGAACTTCACACTTGCCCTTATTGAATTTCATTAAATTTCTCGCCGCCCAGCTCTCCAGCCTGTCTAGATCACACTGGATGGCAGCACAGCCTTCTGGCGTGTCAACCACTCCTCCCAGTTTTGTATCATCAACATCAGAGGATGTCATCCTATTATCTATGCCTTCCGGTTTAGTAAAGATATGAAAACATGGATACTTGCCCTAACAAAATGTCCAACTTTTTTACTTTTTTTAGATATAGGCAGGCTGACGCTTAAGAGTATTTCCACTAACTACAGTTAAAAAGGATGGTCAAAGAACCGGCCACTTTCCCCAATTCTTTGCCTTGACCTCATCTCTAGCACAACCAAAGCTGTCTGCAGAATTGCTTTTTACTTTCAACAGCTGGTCAGGCTGTCTGAAATAAATGGCAAGTAAGTCTCAAGGCATCATTCTCCAGACATAAAAGGCAGACCCATCCTTTTAAGCCTATCTCTAAAGAAGAAAGATAAAGAAGCCAGTCTAAAAAATTTGCATCTGTAGGGAATTCATTCAGTAGGCATATCACCAAGAATGCTGATAAAATTCTCATGTAAATTCACTGTGCAGTCTGAACAATACAAAGAAAGCATTTCCCTCACTCCCTCTTCTTCCCTCAACTGGTGTTAGTTAGCTTTTAACCCATTATTAACCACACAATCCAAAAAGACATATAACACAGCTTTTAAGGTTCAGCATAAAGCAGTTTATGGTATCTTCACATGCAGATAAAAGCTACAAAATCAAGCGCTAAAAATAAAATTAATCTCTGTCAAAAAAAAAGTAAAATTAAACTGAAAAATGCCTTATTAATGTAAACTTCTTACCGGAGAATGTCAAGAAGAATTTTATTTATTCAAGGACACAACCACACAAATTAGAGATATGAATTGGAAAATAACCCAATATACTATAGTCTTTCCACTTGCTACCAAAAAATACTCCCTATCACATACTACCCAGCATCTGATTCTAGCTAGTTAAAAGTAGATTAACTGTTTTCTTAGTGTATTTCCTGTCACTAAGGTGAGGATTCCCAATTCAAGAGTCACTGCTCAACAGCATCAGAGACAAGTTTCAGAGGGTTGCAATAATTCTATTTTAAGTGAACAAAAGTCCTACTGTAAGAAGAGAATACCTACAAGAAAAATTCTTGTAAGAATGTTACTCTGGCATACAATAGTGCTTGTAGAAACTCAGAGCAATTTTAAAATAATTTGTTAATTCTGGTAACTTTTGTGTTGGTCCGAAAGAAATTATAATTTTCAAGCAGACAAGATGATGTTGGAGGGTTTCTATAATGGACGACAGGCCAAAGACAGCAACCCTGCTTTCGCACTCAAACCAAGTATCGCGTTTCACATACGACAAAACAAAAAATTAGCATTTTTATAAACTTCAGTGCATGAGGAATACAGAGCACTTGCTGACAAGCCATTAAAGTATAGCACTTCTACTGGGCAGTGTTATAATTAATATTTATACTATTCAATGGAAACAGAGCACATGCCGTATGTCAGCAAGACAGAACAAATATCGGTACCGTTCCATACATCTTTCCAACTAAAAATCACTCACACAAATAGCTTATCTGCGGCCATTTCTCTTCCTGCATTTAGTGTCCCTATGTCTGGACTGAACAAGGCTGTATCCATTATTAGTAATTTAACTCCCATTTTTGGTTATGCAAAATTACAACAATCAACCACAGCTGTGAAGTTTGGAGCCAGAAGTAAAATTCACAATCCCAGTTTGCTCCTGAGAGTTAAGCATGCAACGACAGTGAAATATCTAGAAAGTCTGCCTATTTCCATCTATTAGATTTTAAATGCTAGAAAAGAATCACCTGATTCATGTGAAGCTGTTTCTGTACTACAAATGCTTTCCCTTATAAAACACTGAATTTCCACATTTGTGCTGGAACATAATATAAGTCTGCAACTTACAACTCCCTAAGGGAATCATGTCAATTGGCATTTAAAAAATTAATTCAGTGACCTACAATAATACGAGTTCCTTATGCACAGTTTCTGTCAGTAGGCAACTTGGGAAGTTCAGAATTCAGTTAGAGAGCCCAAGCTTTACAAAGGCAAGCAAAAATATTGTTGAACTGCTTCCTCTAACTTTGTAAGTGTCTTATGGTGAATGTCTGTAATATAAAAACAAGGGAAAACTAAAGATATGAAAGAGATCTGGATGCAGTTTAGATAATATTTAAAACAAAAAGGAAAAGGGGAATAAAAATTTACAGAATCACAGAATCACCTAAATTAGAAAAGACCTTCAAGGTCATCAAGTCCAACCATTTATCCTACTCTGTCAGGTCCATTACTACCCCCTGTCCCCAAGGACTACATCTATACGGCTTTTAAACACATCCAGGGATGGCGATTCAAACACCTCCCTGGGCAGTCTGTTCCAATGCCTGACAACTATTTCCGTGAAAAAATTTTTCCTAATGTCTAATCTAAACCTCCTCTGGTGTAGTTTGAGGCCAGATCTCTCCCCCGCCTCCTTTTCCACTAGTGAGAAGAGGCTAGTGCCAACCTCTCTACAACACCCTTTCAGGTAGTTACAGAGAGCAACAAGATCTCTCCCCCGCCTCCTTTTCTTCAGACTAAATAGCCCCAGTTCCCTCAGCTGCTCCTCATAGTACTTGTTGTCCAGGCCCTGCACCTGCCTCATTGCCCTTCTCTGGACCCGCTCAAGCACCTCCATGTCTTTCTTTTATTGAGGTGCCCAAAACTGAACACAGTACTCGAGGTGTGGCCTCACCAGTGCCAAGTACAGGAGGACAATCACCTCCTTGGTCCCGCTGGCCCCGCCATTTCTAGTACAGGCAAGGATGCCGTTTGCCTTCCTAGCCACCTGGGCGCATTGCTGGCTCATTCATCTGCCCATC
>VWZK01007399.1:12314-26233 GCA_013396935.1 Baryphthengus martii
GATGACCTTGGAAGGTCCCTTCCCACCCAACCCATCCCATGATTCATATCAAATAACCTGCCCAAACTTTCCTTGCCTGGGAAGTGATCTGAGAAGCACCAAGTAGGATGCTCTAATATGAAGAACACCAGCAAAAAGTGAGCAACCAAAACACACCAGGCTGGTCTCCTTGGTTTTGTGGGTGCTTCATGTCACGTTGCCCAGAGAGGTTGTGGCTTCTCCATCCCTGGAAGTGTCCAAGGGCAGCTTGGATGGGGCCTTGAGCAACCTGCTCTAGTGGGGGGTGGCTCTGCCTGTGGCAGGGGACTTGGAACTGGATGATCTTCAAGGTCCCTTCCAACCTTAACCGTTCTAGGAACCTACAAAAGAGAACTTACCTGCACGATCGGCGGAGTCGTCTGCGAGTAGGGGGAGGTGACGCCATAAACGGTCTGACAGGTCTGTCCTTGGTAGTAGATGGCCGGTTGGGACTGGGCGGGCGAGTACTGCTGTTGGACAGCGACAGTCTGCTGGCTGGAATCCCAAACTCCGTAGCTCTGGCTTTGCACCGGACCCGGAGCGGCCACCGGTAGGACGGCCACGTTGGCTTCTTGATGGACCACGGCGTCGCTCTGCGCCACGTACTGCGGAGCGGTCACCTCCATCGGCGTTGCTACATGTTGGACTACTGGGACCGGTTGAGGAGTCGTCAAGGTCGGTTCCACCGCGTGTCCGACCAAAGTCTGCGGGTGGTCGTAGGCTGCCGAAGAACACATGGAATCCATGCTGGGCGTGGGCAGCAGCACCTTGCCGGCGTTGGGGTTGCTGGGATCTACGTAGGCTTGCATGGGGTAGCCCGGGGGGTAGCCGATGAAGCTGTGGTGGTGGCTGCTGTAACTCATGGAGTCGTAGGGTAAGGGGGACGTCATTCCCAAGTTTTGCAGTTGCTGTTGCTGTTTCTGGGCTTCTCGTTGGGCGACCTCCTGTTCGAACAGCTTCCGGCGTTCCTCCGTGGAGAGCTTGTTGCGGTCTTTGAGGCGGACTTTCTTCTTTGAAGATGCTGGTGTGTCATACCTGGGGGAGAAAGAGAAGAAAAGGCTTGGTGAGAGCTCAGAAACCGGCAGGTCCAGGGCACCAGAGGCAAAAGGGTCACCACTGGTGGTGGCAGCGTTGGGACTGTCTCAGTGCCCAAGAGCCGCAACGATTCCTGGAAACATTCGTTTGTTTTCAGCTGTTGGACCAACTCAGAGAGAAGAGAATCAGAGAATTGTTTGGGTTGGAAGAGACCTTTCAGCTCATGGAGTCCAACTCTTCCCCCACCACTAAACCCCATCCCTCAGCACCGCATGGCCCTGCTCATCCACGAGCAAGAAGCCAGGGTAGAATGAGCTAAGTGGTCCCACTGGATTTACACTCTTCAAGTCGGTGCTGAAGCTCATGGAGATGCAAAGACACAGGAGAAATAGTCTGGAGGACCTGCTGAGTTGCACCAAGAGACCCAGAGAGGGGAAGACAACACCTCCAGGGCCAACAAGGGAACTCGAGGAGAGGGCAGAATAAACTGGGTGCCCCCAGAATAAGTTGGATGCCCTTGCTGGAGAACCTCTGCCGGGGTTTCCCAAAGCAGGCCAGACGAAGAAGATGGTTTGGAAGAAGTCTCCAAGGAGAAGGCACCAAACACCTTCACCTCGGAGGCCCAGGGCAGCTCAGCAATGGGGAGAGCTCCTCATCTTTCTGATTTAAGGACCCCCCTCCGACGGTGGTGGAGCTGCGGAGTTTGCAGACGTGCCAGAGAACAAGGGAATTCCAAGCAGCGCGTTTCTGTTCAGCGTTGCGCTGTTTATTAGACCACAGATTTAAAAAAAAAAACAAAAAAAAGAGTGGATGGGTTTAGTTTTCGGTTGGTTGGGTTTTTTTTAACGGATTTTCATCCCGAGCAGCTGGAGGGGTTTTTCCGAGGAGTTCAAGAAGGCAAAAAAAACCCAACCTCAACAACAACAACTCCAAAGCCTAAGGACTTTGCTCCGACCTCAACCACGGAAAGTTGGGAGATCAAAGGTGGGTATTTGGAGGAGTTAGGAGTGCGGGAAAAGCGGGAAAAGCAGGATTACAAGGAAAAATGCTTTGCAGCTTTCACAGAAGGGATCCTACAAAGCCCCCCCGGTCGATTTTCTCTACGCTCCTGCGTTGCATTTCCACATCAAAAGCCCTCGGCTACCAAACAGACACCCTGAAGATGTTTCCTCCCCTTCCCCGAGCGGCTCTGAGGATCCCTTAATAGGAACCTTATTGCCCCGGAGAGCTCCCATTTCCATCATTACAAGGTTTTCCACCGGCACCGCCTGGAGAGTTCACAGGAGAGGCAGCCGGCGCGGAGGGAACCCAGCGGGGGGGGGCGTTGAGGAAGTCCCTGCTGCTTGAGCCGCTCCTCAATCCATCTCATTTTCTTATTTGGGATTATTAAATCCTTCCTGTAACACCAGAGGAAAGTCAGAGCGGGGAGAGCAGCCTCCCAGGGACGCCACCGACCCCGCTCCGCGGCCACGGGAGGGAAGAGCCGGAGCAGGCGACTCCTCGCTCAAAATGGGCCTGTTTTGCTTCCAAACGACCCCCCGGAAATGCTGTTTATTCAGCGATTCCTAGAACGGTGAAGATTGGAAGGGATCTCGAAGATCATCCAGTTCCAACCTCCCCTGCCACAAGGTCCCCTTCACTCCCACCTTTCCCCCTCCTCTCGCCGCACACGGCTGGAACTCCAGCTCCGCTTCCACCCCCAAGCCCTGGGTGGTGTCTCCATCCTCCTAATGACAGGAGCCCAGATTTCCATCCCAGCAGCAGAGATTTAATTAGTGGTCTTTTTTTTTTTTTTTTTTTTTTTTTTCCATGTTTGAAGTTTTCCGCACGAGGACAGAAGGTTCCTCGCCCGGCTGCTTCCCCCCACCCGTTGTTCCCTCGTTACCAAGCGCTTTCCCATCCAATTTAAGAAGGGCAGAGAGCAAATCGACTTCTTGAAAGGAAAATTCCTCACCTTGAACCTGATCTGAAGGTTCCCTGAAAGGCCAAAACGTGTAAAACTTTCTTTCTCTTAACCAAAAAGCAACTTTTGAGGGAGGAAAATGGGAATCTGGGAGGAGGGAGACGCGGATTCACATGTTGCCTCGGATGGGCTCTGCCACCACCATCACCTCGGTGGCTCCTCCGGTCCCAGGAGGGTTTGGTTGTGCTGGTGGAGTGTTGGGAATGACCCTGGGAGCAGGATCTATACAAATGATGGTCTGAATCCATAGGAAAAGGAAACGGCAGCTTTGGGCGGCTGCCGGGGTCGCTGCGCTGATTCCCTTCGCTCTTAAAAATCTGGGAGAACGGGTAAAAATTGAAAAAACATTTTCTCTTTATGCGTCTTCCTGCCCTGGGCAGCCTGGCACAGGCCTGGGGAACCCCAAAGGGCAACAAATTGCTCCTCAGCTCCAACCTCAACCTCCCCTGGGGCAACTCCAGGCCGCTTCCTCTTGTTCCTTGGCAGCAGAGCCCGACCCCCCTGGCTCCAAGCTCCTGAATTCCAGGGAGTTGTGGAGAGCCAGAAGGTCTCCCCGGAGCCTTTTCTCCAAGCTGAGCAACCTCAGCTCCCCAAGATGTTCCTCAGAAGTTCTCCAGACCCTTCCCCATCTCCGTTGCCCTTCTCTGGCCACACTCCAGCCCCTCCAGCTCCTTCTGGGAGAAAGGGAATTCCCAAAACTGAGCCCAGGATTCCAGGAGCGGCCTCTCCAGTGCTCCCAGCCCAGGGGGCTGATCCCTGCCCTGGCCTTACTGCCCTCCCAGCGCTGATCCAAGCCAGGATGCTTAGGAAGGCTACACCCCTGATTTCTGTGGAAAAGCAGGATGTAGCTTCCCTCATCACCCACCTAAATCCCAAAACACGCCTGCAGATGAAGCTGTTGGTTACCTGAAGCCCAAGGTGTAGATTCTCTGCGATGAGAGACCACCTAACCCCAAGGAGCCACCCAACCCCAGCCAAGGAACGCTCCTCACCAAGCACACGTGACTTCCTCCCCCATCCCTGGCTGGAAAAGTCACCAGGACCATTTTTCCCAGCCTTTTTTTTTTTTTTTCCCCCAGCACTAGCGCAGATCCAACGTTCCCAGGCCAGGAAGGTCAGCTCCTCGAGCTCTTCCACCACCACTTGCCTGTCCTCCGGCCTCTTGGTTCCGCGCTCGTACGCCGAGGACGGAGGGGACAAGGAGTCTCTCCGTCTTTTCTTCTCTTTGCTCTGGCTCTGCCTCTCGGGATCCCGCTCTCGGCTCAGGATGGGGTTCTTCGGAGTGGGAGTTTGATCCCTGTGACCGGTCGCCTCCCTCCCACGGTCGGCTGGTGGGGAAAATGGGGAAAGAGGAGAGAATTTTTATAATTTAGAGGGTTCCCAGGTCTCCCCTCCTCTGGTCGTTTCAGTGGTTTCTCTCAGTCAACAGAGTCATCGTTTGCCTGAGTTCTGGCTTGTCCCGTATCAGCCGTGGGGCTCCGCTTCCCATCGTCCACTGCTTAGATTTTCTTCCCTGTTTTCAAGGAGTAGGAACTCAGAGCTATGAAGGCAGAACATCTCCTGATATCCCAGACTGGGAAAACTGGGAGGGCTGGAACCCTCTGCTGGGAGGCCAGGCTGGCAGAGTTGGGCTTGGGCAGCCTGGAGGGGAGAAGGCTCCGGGGAGACCTTCTGGGGGCCTTTCAGGGCTTCCAGGGGCCTGTCAGAAAGATGGGGACAGACTTTGGAGCAGGGCCTGGTGGGACAGGACAAGGGGGGATGGGTTGAAATTCCAAGAGGGAGATTTAGAGCAGACAGAAGGAGAAATTTTGGACACTGAGGGTGGTGAGAGCCTGGCCCAGGTTGCCCTAAGAGGTGGTGGCTGCCCCATCCCTGGCCCCATTGCAGGAGAGGTTGGATGGGGCTCTGAGCAACCTGCTCGAGTTGCAGATGTCCCTGCTCCCTGCAGGGGGGTGGCACCAGGTGACCTTGAGAGGTCCCTTCCCACCCAACCCATTCCAGGATTCTATGAAAACTCCTGGGTTCCAGGGCAGCAGAGCAATGCAGAGCAAACCCTGAGTACTTACCACTGCTCTCCTTCTCCGCTTGACTCTTCTTCGGGATCCTGTAGACCTCCTGCAAAACAAGGTCCAGGCACGGTCAGAGTTTCAGCCGCTCACAAGAACAACTCCAACATCTAAAGGGCAGCAAGAAGCACGACGCAGTTCTAGGAATTTAACAATTCAAACAGAGTGGTCCTCTAAGGACACCACGGTGATGAGTCTGTCTACCAGCAGTGCCTGAAGACCTCTTGTTGTACCCATCGTGGTCTTCAAGGCAGTTTTAGGTAGTCCTGGGAGGACTTAATCCTTCTGGGTCCCTTCCAACTTGAGGGATTTTATGATTCTGAGATTTTATGACAGCTGCAGTTTCATCACGTTGGAGAAACAGAAAGTGTGGTCAGATGGTCATCATCTGCTCACCTTTCTTGGGGCCTCCACGGACCATCCCTGGGCTTCTCTCAGTACCAGTCACCGTTGTCAGGGACAGGGTGCACTGCGTTTCCCGTGATGTTCCCCAGATCATAGAATGGTTCTGGTTGGAAGAGACTCTGGAGCTCCTGGAGTCCCAGCACTGCCCCAGCCCTGCCAGGGCCCCACTGAGCCCTGTCCCTCAGCACCACATCTCCACGCCTTGGAAACCCCTCCAGGGAGCAGGGGGACTCCAGCCCTGCCCTGGGCAGCCTGGACCAGGCCTGGACAACCCCAAAGGGCAACAAATTGCTCCTCAGCTCCAACCTCAACCTCCCCTGGGGCAACTCCAGGCCCCTTCCTCTTGGCCTATTGCTTGGGGACAAAAGATCTCACCCCCAACCTCACTCCAAGCTCCTGAATTCCAGGGAGTTGTGGAGAGCCAGAAGGTCTCCCCTGAGCCTCCTTTGCTCCAGGCTCAACCACCCCATCTGGTATGAGCGATGCCACTGGTTCTACAGCGTGTAGAACGTACCGAGAGGTTTTACAGCACCACTGACTGTCCAAGTGCTGGCAGACTGGAAGAACAAGCTTTATCTTTTTCAAAGTCCACTTTGCCTCCTGAAGCCAAGACCGCAGTTCACCAAAACACCCAGTTATTGGCAGCAGAAGGCGGTGAACCAGCGATTTTCTGGCAGCTTGGCCTTCCCAGGGCAGGATTTGTGCAGGACTGGAGATGGAGCAAAGGCAAAACACCTTGGCAATGGCACCTCCCCAAGTCCACCACCACCAGAGCCACCCAGTGGGGTTAATTCTTGCCACTCAATGCGGGTGAAAACACCAGGGACGTCCCTAGAGCTCTAAAATATCCTTTCGTTTAGGACCTGGATGAGGCTGAGGGAAGAAAAAGTTGGATATTTAGTCTCCTCGTGCTCAGAAATAGGAAGATTTTACTTCAACTTGACTCTCGACCTTCAATCAGGTTTGTTTTCCAATTAAAGTCTTCATTTTTTTTTAAAGCTGGTTGGAAATTCATCATCAAGGTCTTTGCTGGGCTGTCCGGCTGCACCAGATCGCGTCCCTCGTTAGCAACGTGCCCACCACCGGTGCCGGCTTTTCCGAGACAGACCAGAAAGTCTCGGTTTTATTGGTTTAGGGAAAAAAAGCAGCGCCCCGTGGGCTAAGAAAATGGATTTTCCTTGAGTGCAATAAATGAAAGTATAAAAAAACCCCCAAGCCTCTTGTGGTCTGGTCACAAGACAAAACCACTTCAAAAGTGCTGCTGAAGGTTAAAAAAAAAGTGATTTTTGGCCAAGAGTTTCTATTTTTTTTGGTAACTATTTCGGCTTTTGGGTGGAGTCTGAACACGACGGCCCCGACAGGGCAGCTGGGAATACAGATGTCACAAAAAAAGGCATTAAGATTCTGAAAATACGCCTTTTTTTCATCGTTTTTCTTTATTTCCATCTTTGCTAGAGACCAAAAGACTCCAAATCCAGTGGTTTTTTAAGGATGTGCAAAGAAACAAGGCAGCAGCTCGTTGGGCAAGGTGGGGGGGACGCAGAAGGTGCCAGCTGGGATAATAAATCCCGTAAAATCTTATTATTTCCTTGCCATTCAGCAACAGGGATGATTCTGCCTCTTATTGCCTTGGCCATCAAGGAGCAGAGCTTCTGCAGACCCAAAAAACCCCACCACCAAGAGCTTTTCTCTATTTGTTTCCTCTCTCCCACGTCACTTCTCCAAAAAAAAAAGTCCATTTTGGGGCCCACCACAGAGCAGCACATTCCAAAAACCAGGATGGGGTTCTTTGGAGTGGGAGTTTGATCCCTGCGACCGGTCGTCTCTCTCCCACGGTCGGCTGGTGGGGAAAACAGGGAAAGAGGAGAGAATTTTTATAATTTAGAGGGTTCCCAGGTCTCCCCTCCTCTGGTCGTTTCAGTGGTTTCTCTCAGTCAACAGAGTCATCGTTTGCCTGAGTTCTGGCTTGTCCCGTATCAGCCGTGGGGCTCCGCTTCCCATCGTCCACTGCTTAGATTTTCTTCCCTGTTTTCAAGGAGTAGGAACTCGGAGCTATGAAGGCAGAACATCTCCTGATATCCCAGACTGGGAAAACTGGGAGGGCTGGAACCCTCTGCTGGGAGGCCAGGCTGGCAGAGTTGGGCTTGGGCAGCCTGGAGAAGAGAAGACTCCGGGAAGACCTTCTGGGGGCCTTTCAGGGCTTCCAGGGGCCTGGCAGGAAGATGGGGACAGACTTTGGAGCAGGGCCTGTTGGGACAGGACAAGGGGGGATGGCTGGAAACTCCAAGAGGGAGATTTAGAGCAGAGAGAAGGAGGGAATTTTGGACTCTGAGGGTGGTGAGAGCCTGGCCCAGGTTGCCCCAAGAGGTGGTGGCTGCCCCATCCCTGGAACTATCCCAGGGGAGGTTGGATGGGGCTCTGAGCAACCTGCTCGAGTTGCAGATGTCCCTGCTCCCTGCAGGGGGGTGGCACCAGATGCCCTTGGAAGGTCCCTTCCCACCCAACACAACCCATTCCAGGATTCTATGGAAATCCAAGATAATCAGGAGCTGAGGAGCCAGCTACGTCTCGCTGAAGAGCAGCTACAGGTCCACCCAACAGGCTGCAGAACCTCCAGCATCACTGGGATGAAGAAGGAGGCAGCTGAGTCTTTGAACCAGCAAGAGGCAGAGGAACGCGTCGAAATGGCTCCATGAAAACCAGATGGTGGCCAAAGGAGACGCGAGCCAGGGGGCAACTCCGAAGGAGAAAAGCCTCGTTTGGTTTTGGGGAACGGAAGCCGCCGGCTTTGAGCGAGCGCCGCCGGCAAACCAAGGCAGCCGCCGCTAACGGAGGCCAAATGGAAGGGATTCCAGAACCACTTCTAATGAATGGCAAAGAAAATTCAATAAGAGACGGGAAAGTGATACGAGTCTGTTGCAAATAAAAGAAAAGAGAAAAAAAAAAATAAATAAAAAAATCCCAAATCCCGGGATTTAAGGTCTCCAGCTGCAGACAGAAAACCATCCTGGGCTTGGGAGAGGCAGGAGAGCTGCAGAACGGCCTCAAAACTCAAGTTTTGCCTAATGAGGCCCTCTCCAGAATTCTGTCCTCTCTGATTTAACGGGAGTGAACTGGAGAAGACCAAAGGACACCAACGGCACCGGACCAGGCACGTTTCTCGTGGGGATGGAGGGATGAATCTCACGCCTGGGGGTACTGAGCCGGATGGAGATGGGGGATGTAGAGCTGGGAAGTCACCTGCAGGTGACCAGAGCTCGTCACGTTTGGCAGGGCTTACAAGCTCAAAGCCAAGATGACCTGGAAGACCAGATTGTCTCACCTAACTCTGCTCTGGAGCTCTCTTCTGCGGGCCTCAGAAGAGTAAGTGTGGTGAGGAGTGGCTGAGGGAGCTGGGCTGGTTCAGCCTGGAGAAAAGGAGGCTCCGGGGAGACCTTCTGGCTCTCCACAACTCCCTGGAATTCAGGAGCTTGGAGCCAGGGGGGTCAGGCTCTGCTGCCAAGGAACAAGAGGAAGGGACTGGAGTTGCCCCAGGGGAGGTTGAGGTTGGAGCTGAGGAGCAATTTGTTGCCCTTTGGGGTTGTCCCGTCCTGTGCCAGGCTGCCCAGGGCAGGGCTGGAGTCCCCCTGCTCCCTGGAGGGGTTTCCAAGGTGTGGAGCTGTGGTGCTGAGGGACAGGGCTCAGGGGGGCCCTGGCAGGGCTGGGGCAGCGCTGGGACTCCAGGAGCTCTGAGAGCTCTTCCAACCAGAACAATTCCATGATTTGTTGAAGAAACATCACACAACCAAATCCATCTCCTGCCAGGCTGGATCCCCAACGCTCCACCAGCCAGAGCTGGATCTCCTCTTCTTGCTTTCCTCCCTCCTGTGATGCCCTTTTCCTCTCTCCCCTCTGAAGCTCCCACCCGCTCCCCACGAGCACGAAGCTCCAGCACGACGCCAAGGGACGGAAGAGAGCAAGAGAAAGGACCGATGCCACCACATCCCCGCTTGAAGGCCACAAAAAACCCACCACAAACAACAGCCTGGCCGCTCCCCAGCCCCCATTGTTCTCACCAACCGTTTCTTGCTCGAAGCCACAAGAAATGAGAAGCCTCCTAATTAAAGCAGGCGACGCGCGTGCCCGAGAGCGAGCCGCTCGCTCCGGGATGGCTTGGCTGAGGGATGGGACAGGCAGGAGCAGCTTCCCAGCAATGTCCTACCAAGATGCATCAGATGTGATTTGGAAAGATCCCCTCGGGGAAAGATGGAAGCTCAGTTTGCCTGGGTCACCCAAGCTCCACGAGCCAGGGCCAGGTTGATCACTAAGCTCAGAGAACAGGGGGTTTTGTTGTAAAAGAGAAAGTCCATCTTGGCCAGAGTTGGGGTAACTCCTCAGCCTTCGAGTCCAAGTCCCTGCTAAATCCTTGTGAGGCCACAAGTATCCAACCGACACCTTTTAAACCCAAGACACTCGGCTCTTTCCAAAGATTTTGCTTAAAAATAGATCTTTGTCTCACGAGGACAAGGTCTGGGGATCATCAAAGCTACAGCTCCAACATACCTGAAGGTGAGGGCATCTTCTCAGGGCTGGAGGAAGATGCCAAAAGCTCGGTCCCACCTGCAGCAGAGCGGCTCCCAAACCACGGTGGGATGGGACGAGCTGGTTGCGTTCGCGTGGCATTAGTCAGAATGGGGAGGGGGTTGGAAGGGACCTCCTGGAGATCATCAAGTCCAAACCCCCAAGCAAGGTCAGTTCCCTTAGAGAAGGTCACACAGGAGTGTGTCCAGGTGGGTTTGGAATGTCTCCAGAGATGGAGATGGGGCTTGAACCACCATTTTAGAGGAAATCTTAAGTTTTTTAGAACTTCACATTTTTCATTAGTGTTCTTCAACAATTTTTTCTGTGCCATTTCAAGTTGAAACACCTCAGCAGGTGATCCTGGAGGTGAACACAGCTGGTTCAAGAGAGAAAACCAAGCTTGGGTGGTCCAAAGCAATCTGCAAAGCACTGCAGGACCCAGACTTGACTTTAAATGGAAAAGGACTTTGTCAAACCATCAATTCAACCCGACAGCCTCACTCCACCAAAGCAAATCAGGAGGTCCACAGCAATTTTCAAGAGTCTGCAAATTAAAATCTAGTGAACGACCGGATCCACGTGGAAAAAAAATCCAACAAAGCAGCCCAAGTCACAACCAAACTTCTCTAGAGAAATCTCTTCTAGTCGTTGGTGAACTGTCACCTCTTCTCCCACTACAATTTATGACACAAACAATTAGCGCTGGAATTCTGCAAATCCTAGAATCCCAGACTGGGAGGGGTTGGAAGGGACCTCTGGAGATGATGGAGTCCAACCCCCCTGCCAGAGCAGGATCCCCCAGGGCAGGACACACAGCAACAGATCCAGGGGGGTTGGAAAGTCTCCCGAGAAGGAGACTCCACCACCTCTCTGGGCAGCCTGGGCCAGGCTCCCTCACCCTCCCACCAAAGAAGTGTCTCCTCCTGGGGAGGTGGAAGCTCCTGGGTTCCAGCTTGTCCCCGTTCTTCCTTGGCCTATCCCAGGGCACCCCAGCCAAGAGCCTGGCCCCTTCCCCTTCACCCCCACCCCTCACAGATTTCTGGCCATGGAGCAGCTCCCCTCTGGGGCTTCTCTTCTCCAGACTCAACAGCCCCAGGGCTCTCAGCCTTTCCTCCCAGCAGAGATGTTCCAGGCCCTTCCTCATCCTCGCAGCCTCCCTTGGACTCTCTCCAGTATTTCCCTGTCTCTCCTGAAGTGGGGAGCCCAGCACTGGATCCAGGATTCCAGGGGTGGTGTCCCCAGGGCAGAGCAGAGGGGCAGGAGACCCTCCCTCGACCTGCTGGACACAGTTTTCTGATGGTCCCCAGGAGATCATTTGCCCTCTTGGCTACAAGAGCACATTGCTGGCCCAATGTTCAAGAGCATCTGATTCTTCTGAAAAACTCAGAGGCTGACGTGAGATTTCTCTAAAATCTTACGTAAAGTTCTAAATATGCTGTAGAAACAATGATGCTTCTAGTTATGGAGCAATTTGAGGTTCATGGACCTGGAGCTTGCTGTGGTCTCCTCCCTAACACCCGTTATTTGCACCAACCTCTTCAAAACGATTGTTAATTATCAAATTTAATGATCAAATCAACTTGTTCCTGACATGACGCATCGCAGAACATCCATTTGCTTCAAGACTACACCCAGTAATTAAAACTGGGTGGACAGATGACTATGAGAATGGCAGAAGATCCCTCATAACCTTCTCCACTGCGTGAGAAACACAGAAGTACCTTTGTTTCCTCCGCTGAATCCTTGGCCAAGGCTGATTTGACACTTATTAAAATGGATTTACACTTTAATTAAAGTGTTAAAAGCAACTTAAAAGTTCCCACCCCTCTTGTTCTCAAAGCCTAGAACCCTACAGAAACAGCAGATGGGTGAAGGGCTTCCAAAGACCTAAAGAAACCCCAGGAAAGGCCTAAGAGCTGAGGGAGGAGTTACTGGAACGTCATCCTCTGTTCTCCTGCCCCTCTGCTCTGCCCCAGGGAGGCCACCTCGGGAGNGACCCTGCTGGAGCAGGGAGGGGGCACCAGAGGAGCTCCAGAGGTCCCATCCCACCCCCACCACGCTGAGAATCTCTTGAAGAGGTTCTCTGCTTGCTGGCAGCGCCACCACGAGCAGCCGCACGCTCCAGCAGCGTTTAAAGGCTCAACAGCCACAAACCGGGGCATCTACCTGATCTAAACACCAACCACAAACACCCAGAGGTCCACCCAGCTCTACTAGTATCAGGAGAACGCAACGTGGCCAACGGAGCGGATTCTGGCGGTTCTACACACTTCAGATGAAAATGAGAGGTTAATGGGATAGGGAACACTGAGGATGTTGGGACAACACAATTCAGGAGCGGACGGTTTCTCAATTTCTGTCAACACTGATGGACACTCGGCCACTTCAACCAAAAATGCTTGTGGTGCTGTCATCAGCCTCTTTTTCTCACCATCTGAGAAGGGAACTGCAATCCCTTCCAGCTCCTCTCCCCCTGAACAGCCTGAAAAATAATTAGATGACTTAAGGTGTCTTTGAGGTGGCCAAACCAAACTGTTTTCCGGGTGTAACGCGCCCATCCCGGGTAATCTACTGGTAGCCACGGAATCACAGAATTGTTTTGGGTGGAAAAGACCTTGGAGACGATGGAGTCCAACCATTGCCCCATCCCTGCCAGGGCCCCCCTGAGCCCTGTCCCTCAGCACCACAGCTCCACGCCTTGGAAACCCCTCCAGGGAGCAGGGGGACTCCAGCCCTGCCCTGGGCAGCCTGGACCAGGACGGGACAACCCCAAAGGGCAACAAATTGCTCCTCAGCTCCAACCTCAACCTCCCCTGGGGCAACTCCAGGCCGCTTCCTCTTGTCCTATCTGGTTCCTTGTGAGGTACAGGGCACCTCAAGAAGCCTTTTTGTGCAAAAAAGGCAATTTTTGTTGTCAAACATTCACCCAGAGGACAAGAACTCCACCCCGTTTGCACCGAATCGCGAACAGCTCCCGCGTGTTCCTCGGCAAGAGCAGCTGGTGGGGTGTAGCTTCAAGAAGGTGCCTCTTACCTTGAGCTCCTTCCAGCTGTCCAGCAGCCTGGTGGCCAAATCGCTGACATCCACCATCTTGTCCGTTTGTTCTTGGCTCCTCTCGCTCTCGACGTCGGAGACGCCTTCCTCCTCGTCCTGGGACGGCGTTTCCATCGCGATGGGCTCTTCCAGCTTGGCGCCGTTGTTCTCCTTGACCTCGGCTTCGGGCTCAGCTTCCATCTCCCCAGCTTGGGGTTTGCTGCTCTCCACCGGCGCCTCGACGGCAGCTTTGACCTCCTGCTGCTGCTGCTGCTGCTGCTCTTCCGACACCTCCATCGGGGCGTTCTCCAGCTGGTCCAGGTCTTCTTTGCCTTCCTTCCCTTCCAGCTCACTGGTTGTATCCGAGATGGCGCTGTCCATGCTGTTCTCGCTTATAATCTTCAGCCTCCTGAACACCAGCTTCTTGGGGGTGTCCGTGTCCCCTTCGGCGCTCTGCTTGCCGGAAAGCTCCGGCGTGTTGAGCGGCGTGTGAGCCCGCGAGGTGTTCTCGCTCGAGTAGCCGTCGCCTTCGCTGAGCTGCGGGACGGCGGTTTTGGTCTGAGCCCAGCGCTGAATGATGGGAAGTACTTTGCTCTCCTCCAGCATGTTCTTAGTCGGTATGGGCAGGAGCTCCAAGGTCTTCATAATCTAATTGTCAAGAAAAAAAAGCACGTTGTTAGAGCCATCTGAATCTCAGGCCGTCTCCAAACTGGGACAATTCCCTTGTTTCAAGAAGTGGCTCTGAAATATCAATATGATGGTGACAGGTCAGGGGTTGGGGAGGACCTCAGGGGCTGGGGAGGACGTCAGGGGCTGGGGAGGACGTCAAGGGCTGGGGA
>VWZK01007400.1:2126-135868 GCA_013396935.1 Baryphthengus martii
GATTTTTTTTTTTTTCCTTTTATTTCCCAGTTGTTGCATGTTTTCTGGCTGAGAAGAAAATAGTCTAGTGCAGGAAAGCTGAGCTTTATCAGCTTTATCCCTTTATCTCTCTCATACCTTTCTTGTGAACATCTGTAGTTGGTTTTGCTTGATTGAAGAGGGATGATGATCAAAGAATTAAGTTTTTCCAAGGCAGGGTATTTGAGCAGGATCCAGTCGTGCTGGCATCACCGTGCAAATGAACCTATGATCATTATGAAATCCTGTCTATGTGATTTTTATATGAAATATTTTAATAAATATGTATTTTTACCTGCAGGGAAAGCTCATTTTGTTCAAAACTCAGTGTGCATGTTGAATTTTTAATTTATTTGTTTTTGTAATAGTACCCACTCCATTTTAAGGGTTACATGTTTCTGCAGCCTATCTATCTTTTTAAGATTTGCTCTACTCCTCTACTTACCACTGGGATAGACAGACAGTAATTTAGAATTACATCTGCCTACTTATGTTTGAAGAAAGTCTTGTTTGTGGATCTTTTCAGAAGTAAACTTCTCTAAGAAGTCTTGGTTTGAAGGTAATGCTTAGGGTCAATGTTAGATGGGATGCTTGTATTCTTCACAGTGAGCTAGAAATGATGTAGCAAGGAAGGTGGGACTAGTGGGAATTGACGAGTTCTGGTTTAGTTATGAGAAATTCATACAGACAGCTAAAAGGTGATGGCAGGAAGAATGCTCAGCTGATGGGGAGAGTTGCCTGGCTTAACCTGACTCTGGATCATTTGTACATCAGTGCTGAGTTAGTCTGGATCTGAATCCTGGATTTGAAACCTGTTACTCCAAAATATGTGAATTCTTCTTCATATTTGGGGGCAGTGTTTCTGGAGACATTTGTGACAGATGACTGTATTTCCTGAGCATACAGCACTTTACTAGTTTATTGGAGCTGGATCTAGGGAAGTGCTTCCTGCTGAGCACACTGTAGTAAATATTAGCAGATCTTGATTAAAATACAATTTGAATAGTTTAGATTTTTACTGCAAATTCTGTGTAAGTGGTTGTATTAATAATTATTTCTGGACCAGGGTTTGTAGGCTTTTCTAATGACTTCTATTTTTAAATTGATGAGCATCACGTTCCTTCACTAATTGCATGTGCCTACCTCTCAGGCACATCTAGTCAGCCTGTGATCTGAACAAGGCTTAAAGCCAGAGAAAATCCAGGAACTGGCTGATGCTGAGCATCCTAGCTGGAGAGCACTGTCTGTAAATGGCAGGTTGTAGCAGCTGCTGCAGTATTTAGCTTACATGCACATACAGGCTTAGGCAGGCCCTGCTCTGTAGCCTGACAAGAGGAGACCTGCACACTTGGAAAAGTAATCAAGAGACCTTTTCACTATTAAGTAGGTTTCCATGGAACTGCTCCCACTACGTTACCTAATGTATTCATAAGGGTAGCTGAAATTGCGTAGATAAAATCCTGTTTATCCTTTGAAATATTCTTCTTCGGCCATCTTTCTCCAAATGGTAATATGGAAAGGAGAGAGAACTGCAGTGGGGCTTGATAGTTTAGGTAGCCTGATGCACAAGTTCATAGAAAAGTCTGGGCTGGAAGGGACTTCTGATTCAACCTTCTGCTGGAAGAAGAGCCATAGATTAGGGTCTCCTTCCCTTTCAAGCTGTCTAGAATATTTCTATCAAAAAAGATTCCACCACTTCTCTGGGAAGGCTTGTTATGTTTAGTTGCTGTCACAATGGAATTGGGTTGTGCTTTCTTACACAAGAAATTCACCCTCAAAGAACTTTTGCCCCTTGTCCTGTCAACATGCCCCATGTGGGTGTAGGTGTGGTGCTGAGGGACATCGTTTAGGGGTTACCTGGCAATGCTGGGATAGCAGTTGGACTTGATGGTCTTGAAAGGTCTCTTCCAACCAAAATGATTCTATGATTCTATGTCCATGTCACCATCTCTGTAGCTACAATTTAGATATTCAAATCATTCTTTATCTGTGTGAGATAAAACTTGATGTGATCGCCAGATGTCGTAACACTTCGGGAAAGAGCTACATGTTCTGTAACTGGTTAAATGTGCTTTCCATACTGTCACATCAGTTTTAATAGTCATATGGAATTGCTAAATCATAAAAACAACCCGTCCAAAGCTCTTCTCAAAGCAAAGGAGAGATCAGCACAAAAGCACCTTATTTAAAAAGGAAGAAAGCTATTGGAAGGTGACAGCTGGAATTCCAGTGCTTAATCTGTGTAATTAAAACTTTTCTAAGGAGCAGGAAAAGCAGGTTGGACTTGAGGTAGTTTTAGGAGTTAATTAGCAAGGTCTTTTTGAATATTAAGAATGCCTTTGAAGGATAAAGTTTTGAAAACTAGTTCAGGGCTTTCAAACAGCATATATTAAGGCAGAAACTTTTTTTACACATCCTCAAGATGCAGACGGAATCATCCTCCCTAACGGTGCTATTTCCTTCCATCAGAAATATAATCATACATCCTCCTTTATGTCTGATCTTCATAAGCATTTATTAACTTACTAACAGTACATGAGTAACGTAACTGGAAAGAATATTTTGCAGGGTTTTTTATGCATTCACAATTGCAAATATTCAAGTGAGTAGCTCTTAAGTCGTAAAATGAGTTTCCTTTGCAGGCTTGTTACTGTAATATATGACTGATACTGAATACAGCGTATTCTAAGGTACAAGGTGGTCCCTTCTAACGAATGTTTTAAAATGTAGTAACAATAATACAATTTTTTTCTTCTACAAGTTCTGCGTATTTACAAGGGAATGTAACTGAAAATATGGCCTTGCTGCTTGCACACCGGTCTGGTGGGTTCTTGTAAGGACCTGCCAAGAAATTAGACTTAACTATACTGAAAATTTGGCCATATCTCTTAAAACATATGGAGAGTATGAGGTTGTTCTCTCTATATTTTACGTGCTTTTATGCTTTATTTTGTGAATGCTCTTGCTTTCACAGAAATAAGAGGTCTGCAGTTTGCACTTACGTGTATGGGCAAAATTTAGCAGGTATACTTGTTTTTACTCATTTTTTTATTAGTTTTTATGTACTTAACACTTACAGAATTTCTCACTTATGAGCTGTTTTAAACAGCTGTTATAACAGCAGAGTGCATCTTGTTGTAAAACTAAATAAATTCATAATTCATGTGGTATATTGCTGCAGATTTGGAAAGCAAATCAACCTTAATAATTATGCATCAACAATATAATATATCAAAGCAAGACATACTCAAAATAAAACTTTGAATAGTACTAAAGTTCTTGTGGGATCTCTAGGCTGTTTAAAGAACAGTGTATTGTGAACTACTGAACTGCAGCATTGCGTTGAAAAAGTGTGAGTGTATCATTTAGTTACTCTTTCTACAACGCCCCCTGCAATTAGTATGAGATGAATAATCAAAGTGGAGGTATGAAGTTTTCCAAGCAGTGAGCTATACATTTAGTCATTGATCTATATAGCTGTTTATAGTACATCTAAAATGTTGTGGACTTTTTCTTTTCAAAAATAGTTAACAGATTGCCCACAGCTTGAAATCATTCTGAGGAACCGTTGTTCCCACTGTGCTCTCAAAATCTGGACTTTTTATTAGTTACAGGTATGTGGGTGAGAAAGGATTATGAGTTTCTTTGTAGGAACTCAGTGATTGTGAATCCCTGGCTTTTCTGAACTCAGATGAACAGAGGTTACTTCAAATAGATTTAGGTACTGCCTACATGATACAAATGAATATTAAAGATTTCACTCTCGGTATATGTATTGAAGATGTTTAAAAGTTGTAACATTTTATAGAACTCAATCATTCATGTAGCTATGCTTCTTTGCAAGTCATTATTTAAAGAAATTTTAATAAGAACTATTTGACAATTAAGCATTTAGCTTCCCAGCTGTGAAGTTTGAAAAGAAAGTCAACAGGCTTCTAAAACTCTTGATGAAGGCTCAGAAAACACGGCCTAAGTGGCAGCACTGCAAAGGAGGATGAAGATGTAAGTCAGTATATCAAGTTTTAACTCTGATCATTGGTGAATTATTTAGAAGTCTTTTGTCTTCTTACTCTTTAAAAATACATTGTGCTAGAAACTGTAGAATTTCATAAACAGAACTGTCCAAAAGTATAATGCTCTGCTTCTAAGAGTATGAGCTGTTAGGGCTCCTGGTTACATGACAAAACAGTAAGAAAACCCAACTCTACAGTTCATTATAAAACTGTGTTTTAGTGGTGGTATTAAACATTTGCCTTATCCTGGATTAATTTTTACAGATATGTATGAAATCTTACTGTTGAAAAATCTCATTGTGGTTGTGATCTCAGCATGCTCAAACATCCTGCTCCAGTCTGTTAACCATGAGAACTGCATTGGCAGCCCAGTTTGAGTCTATAGCTGTGCAGATATATTTATCAATTAAAATTATGGTTGTAATGAAGGCCTTCATGGTTTGTAGTTGAAGTACATGAGAGTAAAGAATAGTTATAAACATATACTGAATCATTTATTTATTTGTTCAGTGCTGTGAATTTAATGGGAATCCCAAAGAAAAAAGCTAGTAGTGGAGCAAATGTCAGGTCTCCTCTCTACTATACTTTAGTTCTATTACTTAGAATTTTTGGATGCCTTTCTTTTGTTACATGTGCCTCACAATCATAGAAGGTGACAATGATCCATGTCGTATTTGTCAATGTACCCTTGTCTTGATTGTAGCAATTTTCAGGGGGAATTAAGAAGAAATCCTTCATGTCATGTTATACGTAGGAGTACCTCAGACAATATTTGAAAGTAATAGACAAATCTCAGTAAAGTGCCTCATGAGCAAGACTGATATATTTAAGAACATATTTTAGACAACCTGTCTGTGGTGCAAATTACAGATGTGAGAGGTAAAATACTTTTAAAGTAAATGTCAAAACATTTTATCATTCAAAAACTACCGTGTCTTTTTATCATTCAGTTGCTCTTGATGCTATATAATGGAAATATGCAGGTCTTAAAAGTAATTTTTGCTGTGCAGAAAAGAAGACTGGAAAATATGTGTCTGTGTACATATTATGCGTATTTAAATGTATGTTTGTATCTGTAAAGACACACACATGCATGTATAAAAATTCTGTACTGGCACAAATATTTCATGAAGGTGAAAAATTTTATATTGGCCCTAAGCAGATATTAGTTCAGAACTGACTCTGCATATAGAAATAAACCAAGACATAAAATACTTTGTGCAAGAAAGCCAATAGGTAGTTTCAGTTTATCAGTTTATAAACTTTCAGATTATCTAACTTGTAAATTTTCCTTTTATGAAAATCTCTGATACTTGTTAGTTTTAGTGTCACTTCCCATTTATCTCTGGTTGTCATGCTTTGAAAAAAATGTTTAGATTACAAAATAATTGTTATTATTTGTCTTTATTCCTCACTTTCTATACAGAAGGGTCTTGCTGCTACTTTTCTCTTTTGCTGTGAAATTTATTGAGTAGAAATGTTCAGTATATATATATTCTCCTTGTTATGTTTTTAAACATTACCTCTACCATTTTCATTCCTTATGATACCAGTGTATTTCTGAAGCAGTAGCATATACTAAAGTAAAAATAGAACTTGTTTCTATATAATCTGTGGAACCTATTGCCACACCAGTCTGTGATTACTAGCAAGCTGTCTTTCTCACATTGCACTAATTTATTTATTTATTTTTTTTGAGGTGTTTTTAAACATAAGGTGACTAGTTTAGCCAGCTTGCCTTCCAAATGTTTTTTTTGGCATGCTCTTACATTACTTACTACATGAAATTATTTCAGCTAGGGATAGTAGACGCAAGTGTGGGTGAAAGTATATATGTTAGTTTTCCTACAGTAGTGGATGTGAGTATCCGTAAGTCCTTTAAGACTGAATTTACAGTCACTTCATCATCATACCTGATCTAGAACTTTGTTTTTGCAGTAAGACCTGGAAGAGAAAAGGAAAGGTTTCCACATTTTACAAGTTTGTTCACTTAGGCACCATAAAGAAAGGTATTTGCAATATTTTTAGTTTCCTATCAAGGGAAGAGTATTCAAATTATATCAAATTCCATCTTGATCTCCAGGTTATTTGTAGATTTTAGCCAAATTTAGACGAGTACAGAAGTATCATTGTCTGTATTCTTAAACAAACCAACAAAAACAAGCAAGCACATCAAAAATCTCCCAGTAAAACTTCTTGCAATTATGTTTTGTTGAGTTGATTTTTAATTTGGCTGCATAGTAGGCAAGATAGTTGTAGTATCTTCATGTTAGAATTTATTTTATGAAAGCAAGTTTTTTTTATCCTGGGACAAATAAAACATCAAGTACTGTGAGATGTATTAAATATGTGCTGAGCTTGCAAGTCTTACTTACAGTTCAAAAGTGACGATCATCTTTCTGTGGCTGACATGCCACTCTTAAAATAGTCAGTGCTCATTGAGAGGGAATATTTATCAGCAGTGGAAAGATAATTGGTTTGGACTTCTAGTTGTGAATTAGTGTTAATTTTAACTATGTGCTTTTCATTTCTTTAAAATGTATTTTATTTCCAAACTGATTTGATCTAGATGATCACTCAAATCTTCATTGGGCCTACTGAATCAAACCTCATGCTCCAAGCCCTAAAGCCAGGTTTTAAAGAAAGGGGGTTTGGCAGATAACAAACCTTTTGTGGATGGGCTTTATTTTACCTGTGATGGGCTTCCAGGTGACAAGTGAGGATCACACAGTTGCTTTAAAATGGGTGAGACTGTGCTGACAGCAGTGCTATCAGTGAAACAGCTTTTTGTTTAAAGTTAATACAAGTTGTTTTTCTTTACCTTTTTCTGCCTTTAAAGCAGTAAGAAATATCACTATCATACAACTAAACCCCCTTAGACAGTGAATATTAAAGTAACAAGGTATTTCTTTTTATAGCAGGGGCAAAACCACACAATTCTGAAGCAAGGAAATGCTTTTATCATAATGAAAATTATTTTTTCTATTTCACACAGCTTTCATTTAATTGGTGAGCTTGCTTGAATAGTTTGTTACGTGTATTTTTTAAGGATAGGAATTTCAATTTATCTTTTATTTCTTTTATTGAAAAGCTAAGGGATGTAAGAGTTCACAAAATGCAGTCAGTATTGGAGTCAGAATGGAGTTTCCACAGCAGTAAGCCCGCCTTTTTCAGAAATATTCTCAGGGTAGAAGATGCAGTCTAAAATGTTTTCTCATTTTTATTTGATACCCTCTGATATTTTGTTGTCGTAGTTTTACTGAATAATATGCAGATTAAATAATAACAAACAAATAATGAAAAATAATGGCATTAGACTGCTCAAAGCTAATTGTAGTTTTTACTATGGATGATTGAAAATTACTTTTGTATCGTATGTTTGTTTCTAGTGCTATTATAGCTCAGAGAAACTTTTCTTGTCATAACCTGGTTTATTCCAAGAGAAGTGTGTGATTGAGTAAATGTTTCTTAGGTGCAAATAAACCATGGAACCTTGCATTTTTGTCATCCCAGACATGTTTGGGTTTTTTTTCTGTCTACCAACTATAGCTCTGCTACTTGAAATTCTGCTGCTTGAATTCCTGTATAACTGGTATCAAGGTTGGCAGGAGTGGATTGTTAGCCATTTTGAGTTGTTAGTCTTCAGAGATACTTTTAATTACAACCTATTATCTGGTGTTTACATTCACATATTTATAGCCAAATGCAATGTTTTTATCCATATAAGTCAAAGGTTGAACTAGATGATCTTGAAGGTCTCTTCCAACCAAAGACATTCTGTGAAGCTGCTTTGTTGAGAATAATTAATAATAGTTGCTCATATTTCTGATCATAAATTATTACTATCTCCCACAAACACAAGATAGTGATTTTATAAATAATAAGGGATCATTTTAAGTGACTTTTCTGTTCTGATAGTCTTGATCTATCACTTTATCTTTCTCCAAATTTTACAGGTAGCCAAAGTAACATTATACTGCTTTATTCTTTCATGTGTTTTGCTCTGAAGTAATATCTACGCAATGGTATTGGATAATGTGCTCTAAAATACTGTATTTCCATTAGACCATAAATCCAAATGTAAAGAAGTAATGCCTTATGAGATCTGCATTAACCAGTGATCAGCAGACTACTTGTCACCATCTCCCGATGAAATAAATGTCTCCAACTTTATTCTCATAGTGCATTTCAATAGTGAACTATTGTTTATTATAGCAACCAAATGAAAAAGAAATATACTTGCATGTTAGTGTTTCTGTTGTTTTCAAAGATAAGTATCTGAACTTACCTTTTTTTGCGGGGGGCGTTGACAGAGTACGTTGATAAAGTGGTGCCCTGTTTCATATCTGGTTTCATAATTCATAATCCAAATCAAGAGAAAATTAGTGAAGATTTTAGATGCTCTTTGAGACTGTTCAGTTTGGAAGTGATTTCCATATAGATAAAGCTATCATTGTCTTGTGATGTGTGTGTCATTTTATTGTATTGATGTTATGTAAAGGGCAACAAGTTGTTTTTAAGACAGTGATTTTAAAAGTATAACCTCAAAACTAGGAAGTTGAAGTGCGTTAGTTGACTTTCATGCAACTTTGAATATAATCTGATTCTTTCAAAGAATTGTTTTAAAGTAAGATATGATTGTGACCATAATGAAATGCATATTACAGTTCTGAAGCAAAGTAGTTAAGGCCTTTGGGGGAGAGAGGCGAAAAAGAGCAGTATGAAGGTGATGAGAGGCAACCCTGGTGCTTTGACTGTTCTGTCATACAGTGCCTGCTTCCTGCTCTGAGCAGAAATGTGATGGTATAGTCAAGGTGACTTACCATAGCAAAACCCACGGGCATCTTGACTTTCACATCCCCTCGCTGGATTATGTACAAATGAAAATAGACAGGAACATGGCGTTTATGTTTTATAAACCCAAGTATTTAAAGACATCCTAATAAACTTCTCCTGAAAGCACTGCCGTGCATGAGGCTTGATATTATGACAGTGTCTCTGCAAATGTTTCTGATACCGTGGTTTAGTGTTGTGATACCTCTAATGTTATACTGACATTTGTAGCCTTTGCACTGCGCGTTATTGGCCAATATTTGTGATACGTGACATTCCTGCTAAGTACTGTCAGGTATAATCTATCATGAAACAATCCTTTAAAGTATACACAGAGACTACAGCCTTTCTGCAGGGACGTGCATCCTTGTGAAAATGATGTTCTTTCTAGTTTAAAATTATCTGTGTCCTAGAGAATTAAAATTATTAGGGAAGTCTATATTTAAGGCCAGAGTAAGACATCTTGCATTAACAAAATACGAAATTTAACTTCAAGTGTGATGCTAGCAATTTAAAATTAGCTATTTAGCTCAGCACAGCAAATTTCTAATGTGGCCCATGCATGACAGTTCTTTTCCACTTAGCTCTAATAAAACCATTTACATTATTCTCAAAGATCTTCAGACAAAAATGTTCCAAAAGCTTTAATTGCGTCAACTGTGTACCTACTGATAACCTTCCAATCTACTGAAGACAGAGAGAAAAGATAACAGACTTTGGGGACTGATGCAGAAATTTTTAGGTTAATTTAGACTTTTGTTTTTCAGGAACATGGGCAAGGAGTTCATGTTGCTTCTGTGCCCTTTATGAAACAGTAATAAGGTCATGGATTCTTCTGCTGCTAAGTAGCACAATTGCTACAAAAGAATTTTCATTATCTCTCTAAATCACGTTCCCTCTGCTTTCCTTTTGAAGAAAGAGGTACAAAATTCGTACAGAATGGCGGTAAAGCTTTGGCTTAGTTGTGTTCTGCAGCTGATGAGGTTAAGAAATACGTTCTTTATTTAAGAAGAGTTGTGGACTAATTGCATGATCATAATTGAATAAAACCATTTTGTCCTTATGATAAGTTAAAGATATAAGAACTACCTGTTAGAAGTTTTGTCGCTTTTTGTAGATTGTTAATTTTATAAATTGCTAGAATAGGCTTATAGGTGTAATGCTTAAGCATCAGGACTGGATTACACATTGGTAGACATTTAATGTTTTCAGTATAATTCAAATACTTATATTAATTTGCATTTTATTATTTTATTTACTCTGATACCATGTTTCAGAGAGAAAATTATTACTTTATTGGATCATCATCTTTTGGAACTGTTTTACTGTAATTAACCACACAGAGTAATGAATTCTAAATTACATTTTCAATTACTTGTGACTAAAATCATCTTAAATGAAAAGAAAAAAAAAGGTTTTGTCCTATGGAAAACTTCATTGTTTTATCAGTGTTGTTGTAGTGGAGCTCTAGATTAGGGTAACTGGGTTTTTAAATTAAATGTTAAATATAATTCGCTATTAGAAACTTAACATGTATGTCTATAGTCTGGAGGAGCAAAAAGCCACTTCAGCATAATTTATTAGTGAAATGTGTTAAATCAGCTTTTTGCTAAATAGATAATGTCTGGCAAAACAAAAGAAGTGTGTGTGTGTGTTTGATGTGTATGTGTGTACATATGTACACACAACCATACTTGAAGTACAGGAATCTGCAGTTTGGTCACAGATCTTCTAGAAATAACGGATTCCATAATTTAAGACTTTTCATAAAATATTAATGCCTTTTGAAATGTGAAATTTTTGCTCTGTTGGTTCTTGATATCTCAGGCTGATGTTATGTGTATGAGAGGATGTGTGATTGGCTGTGTTTGGTAACAGTCATGGGTGGTTCTGGATAAACTGTGACTGTACAGAACAGCTACCTGAGCACAGCTGAGTGGGTAGTGAACACCGACAGGTGGGGACTGGAATTTGAATTTACTGAGGAAATAGTATGGAATGTGTTTGAGGACTATATTGTAGGTAATAGTATAAGTTACAATTGTTCAAAGTTTTTGTTGACAATCTTCAAAACAAAGAATTTTATCTTTTGTATTGGAATTGAAAAGCAGCTTCTAGTGAAAAAGGAGTTCTATTATTTTTTTTTCTCATCATGTGCAGAAACACTTTTGTAAACATGAATCTCTGCCTTTACCCTTGAGGTAGGGTCTTTTTGCTAGGAGATTAAAATGGGAAAGTAGTATGAGGTAAGCATTTTAATTAAAATATTCAAGATGTTAAGATTTTTTGGACCAGTCTAATATAAAGGTTTTAAGGGATGTTAATCTAAAGGGAAATTTGGTGTGTGTAGTTAATTTAAAACCATAACAGCATAATTGTTAGCATCATTTATCATTATCTCTTCTATTTGCTGCATGGAAGACAGCAATTACATCAATTCCACAAATGCCAGCATCTGTAATTTTTTATGTTACAACTTTGGCATTTCAAATTGCAGACAGCAACCCTTTGGGGGGAAGGGAAGGAAGCTGGGAGGGGAGTAAGTGCTTGGCCTGCAAAGTTTAAAGCTTGTGAGGAGCAGGACTGTGGTTCTCATGGTTTAAGAGAGCTGTAAGGCAAGCTATTTCCCAACAAAGACAGCAGGACATATCCTCTTAAGACTTTATGCAGAAGAAAAAGGGTTCTTCTCCTGCCTATATCCCCATGAGATGAACAGGGATGGATTAAGCACTGCTCTTCTGAGCAGCTGCCAAAATGTACAATAAATATCAAAACTTATTTCCTGTTCATTTTCTAATAGTCTTGACATGAACTGCTAGCAATTTTGTTAAAGAATATAAAGATTTATATGCTGAAACAGGAAAGGTGGTATCAGAGAATTTTAAAGCATCTGTCTTGTGAACTTTCTTGTAAAGTTTCTTGTCCAAACTCTTACCAGGGTTCATGATTCTCTGCAGATCACCTTCTGCATAAAACCTTACATTTACTGCATGAAGTTTTTAACATATGAACTCTGTACATTTTTACATTTAAAAAAAAAATCTGTAACACTATGTACTTGACAGTAGCTTGCAGGCAAAACAACATCATCCAAAGTTTAAGGTTGGCATACACTTGAGCCTTATTCAAAGTTCACATTTAATATATAGAAAATGGGTATATGTTGCCAGCCAAAAATATTTTTTGTAATTGGTGTAGATTAGTGCTTGTAAACAGGATGAGTTTATAAGGAAGATAGCATTTCTTTGGAAGTACTTCAGGAAAATATCTGCTTTCTCTTTACAGTAAATATTAAGTTGTTTTAAGTTCCTATGCTTGGTTCTTTACGTTTAAAGTTGTAGGAGGAACTGGATAGTGTTTTCCCTTCATAATGGCTCAATATCAAATACTACCCGAGTGAGTTATTTTGAGCAAGTTATTCCTTGATGATAGAATGATGCCTATTCATTGCTATGGAGTAGCAAACAGTACTACATTCTCTTAAAGAAATACTACTTTTTTTTTTTAATGTGTTCACTCTGACAGATATATTTTCAGATTTTTTTGCACACGCTGCCTCTTCCCATCTTTATATTTTACCTCTTTCCTCACTCACGCTGGTGGTGTAAAAAGCCGTTTTAAAAATGTCAAAGTAATCTTAAATTTTACAACTGGTGTTGTTTTCCTAGGAACTCAGGTTACCTTCCAGTAGCGTTATGGAAACCAGGTTCTGTGACTGTAGAGTGTCATAAATTTGGGTTACTTTTATAGGCTGAGTTCACTACGTGTTTGAGCTTCCTTGTATTTTTATATTCCTCACTTAACTTCCCAGATACTTCCTTGTTACTTCTATTTCACATATTCAATGCAACCTGTATCTCAATTTTGTCCTCATATCATTCACTTTTAAAGCCTAATGAAATCTCTTCAGATAAAATAATTTCCTTACATTTTGTAGATTCACGAACAAATAAAATGCTTTGGAGACAGAGGAATTCATAGAGAAAAACAGAAAGAACTTCACTACCAAAATGACCAAGCAAGCTCATGACTAAATAGAGATCTAGAAAGTGTCTATTTTTGCTGATATCTGTCATATGAGACAGACATTGAAACTTACTTTTGTATTATTTGGGAACGAAGTCATGTTCCTTTAAAAAGTTCACATCTATCAGCCCTTTCTCTCAAAAATATGTCTAACAGGTTTATCTCCTTGATTGTAACTAATACGATAAATATGGTAATACTGTTTTGTATTATAGACATGTATGTCTATGGTTTTTTTAATAATTCCTAAAGGGATACTTGATGAGTATGCAAATATATTCAGGTTATCGGTCTAAAAAAATTTGTTAGGAATTTGTTGATTGACATTTTGTTATATGAACTTTTGTAGGAATTTCTTACCCAAATTCTGTTTATGTTTCAATCCAGCGCTCAGTGCCCATTGAAATGACACAATCCAGCTTAGAATATTTGCCAGAAAGAGCAAGTTTGGGGGGAAAACTCTTCGGATTACATCAAGTATATATAATTCTGAAAATTCATACTTATGGAAAACCTTCCTAAAATCTGAATAAAAAATACCAAATGGATTTTTAAAAACAGCATTCATTTTGCTTGCTTTTATTTTAAGCCCTAAGTGAAGAAAAAAGGCATTAATACACTGAATAACCAATTGCTTTGGCCATTCTTTTTTGGTGTGTGTACCAGTGACTGTGTTGGGGTCTTTTTTTTATTGTTACTGCGGCTGCTTTTAAAGCTTCTTTAATAGCCAGGTGGTATCTCAAAATACTTTTTTAAATTAATAAAGTAAAATGGGAAGGTAGAGTAAGAGAGGAGTTTAAAGACAAAAGGGAGTCAATTGCTTCCTGCAAGTCCCAAGTTCCTTATATATCACTTAAGACAGTCAACATTTTTCAGTGTGCCTTTTAAGATTTATGTTTATAATAAATAGCAAAGAAATAGATTTTACAGGTAAGAATGGCACCATATGGAAACCCAGAAATCCTGTAAAGTTAGAATGAAGGAGAACTCAAAGACGCTTTCTCCTTTAACTCCGTCTGTATTCTGCAATCTGCTTTATACTGGGGATATATACCAATCAAGAACCATATACAGATCAAAAAATTAAATGCACAGTTTAAAGATGTGAAGAATTTCATAGAAATACATGGAAGCCCTTTGCCAATGTCAGAAGCGTACTTTTAAAAATAAAACTACACGTAGGTGAAGTACATGATGACAGGGCAAAAATGCTGGAGTTAGAATTGCAGTAACAAAAAAGAAAACGCTGTTCTTGTCTTTCATCTTCACCCATCATTTCTGCAGATGTACAGAAGGTCTCCAAAATCTTTTGTGAATTACTGTACAGAAATGTTAAGAAAACTAAATCAAACTGTGCTTTATAACAGTTTGTATTTCATGTTGAGAGGTCTTAAGATTTTATGGAAAGCAGAACTTTGAGATTTTGCTGTGGCTTTCATTCAAGTAATTAACATTTCTTAACCCATATATGTTAGTACCTGAAATCAGGGAAGGTTTCTCAGCTGTTTGAGTCCCTAAAACATAACTTGGTTTGTGTTGCGGAGTAGACCATGCTCCTGCCCCTCTTTCTTCTGTTTGACATGTTTTGCTGAAGTAGTCAGGGTAAAACAAATAGATTTGGCATCAGCAATATTTTTTTTTTCGCAGATCAGATTAGTGGGAACCTCTAAATCCTGTTTCAAGTTTATACTACTAAAGGATTTCAGAGAGGCATCTGTCAGAATTTTTTATTACAGCCAGAATGTACTGGAACTGCCTTTAGAGCTTACTCTGGCTCTTAAAATTTTCTGGTGTAATCTTTTAGTCTAGACAGAATGCTACCCTGCTTGAATTTTTTGTGTTTATAGTAACTTTGCATCAAGGAAAGGCAATATACGTACATTGGAGAGATACAATTTTAATTTCTTTATACATATCACTAAACAATATACAAAATAAAAAAAAATGAACACAGTCCTATATAAATAGATTGTCATTGGCTTGTGCTTTGTTTTAAAGTGTTTCTGCTGGCAGAGAGTGCTTTGGGGGCAAAAAATAAAAAAATAAAAAAATCAATGCACAGACTGTACAGTTTCTGCATCTCCATTTTTCACACCACTGTTAGTTCTAATGTTACTTCCCTGCAGACATGACCTGAAAGCTAAAAATTTACCTAAAAGTCATTTACAGCCTATCATTTTTACCAAGTTGAAATCAGTTTTTTTCTAAAATTGCACAAAGCACAACAATTTTAACAAATTTGGCCTGATGTGCCTTGGTAAATAGGCAGCTTGATCTCGAAAGCAGTGTTGTCTTAAAATAAGCATTATTATTGCAACAAGTTCGTTTGGTTACAATTCTTTCACGCATTTTCCTCTTTTGAAGATGTGGTTGAAGGGTTCTGTTTGTCTCTTTATCTAAGTGGAGAGTAGTATGGTAAAAGGTCTGCAGATATTAATAAGGGTCCCGTTTCTAGTTTTAAATTTTTTACTGTATGTATAAGAAACCATACTTTTCTTTGTGTTTTCTTAAAAATTAGTTACTGCCCCAAAGGAGATGCCTGAACAGACATTCTGCATGATGTTTTTCTTATATATGTAATATCATTTTATTTTGCCTGAATTATCATCTAAGTTTACTTTGTAATTCCTAAGGGTTATCAGATGATCATTAAATCTTGATTTTCTGTCAGTAAGAATTAATAATCTTGACTTCTGAGTGAATTTAGAAGCAATAGGGGATTGGAGTCAAATATTTGAATACCATTTCAGTGTTAAATCAGTTTTTCATGTTTCAACTTTGGCTGACTGGTAGATAAAAAATAAATTCAATTCATAAATCCTTCTTTGCATTTTAATTTTTTTTTTTTTCCCTTCAGCTCAGTTAAAAATATGCATGATTTTGAGTGGGGATTGCTGCTTGGGTGTCCTATGTTTAAAACACCTATTCATACCAATTCAAATAAAGAACTGATGTAATCATATGCGTAGATCACATATAATGCTATCTTAAAAATTAAAAGTAAATTCAGTAGGGAGAAATAAGAGTTGGTTTCTGAGTGAATTGATCAACTTTATTCTGAAAGAAATCTGAAGTTTAAGGAAAGACTTTTACATCCTAGTATTACAAGAAACTACAACTTTAGAGCCTGTGTTTGTGGCTACTATCTATTATATTATTTACTTCAAATGACTGTGGTTTTATTAATTAGATATATTTCACTGCTGAATCACAATGACCTCTGAGAGTAAAATCAACTAAGCTGCAAACATTTAAGAGGTTTTTGTAATCTGTTTAATGTTTTATGTATTTTGATGGCTGAGGTATCAGTGAATATAGAGCCATATTGTCCCCACGCCATATATTCTCTTGTAGTGAAATGCCAGACTGCTGCTCTTCACACAGTGTGTTCATCCACCAGGTAGCATGGCTTTATTTTTACAAAATATGGGAGGTAGTTTTGTTCTCTGCTTTCTTTATTCAGGTTATTTAACTCGTGTGTGCAGCTGCACACCATTTAATGTCTTATCTGAAGCTGTATGACAATGTTTTCCTGAGCTGTAATAGTTCTCATTAATTAAATTTTCTTTCTTGATTGTTTTTTTTTTCATGTGACAGATTTCTAACAGGCTTTCAAAAATCCTATATATTTGACCCATATATGTTTGTATGCATGTATACATGCAGTGCAGACATCGTAAATATACATATGAAGTACATAGTAGATATGTGTTTATAGCTCTAGGCTTGGAGTCCCTACAGTGTTTTGAACCCATATGTCATCCCGTCTGCCTTTTAAAAGAAATTAAATTACTTTCATGTATGTTCTTGTTCCTTCTGTGTTCAGCCTGAGCTTGAGGATATACTATTCAGCCCTCAGTGATCCTGAGGTTTTTACATTTAAATCATGTTTTAGTTTCTTAAATCCAGCTTCAGAAAGCCATGAACTACAAGAAAAGGCGTGTTTGTAATTAAATCTGAATAACTATTTTAAATTGTAGATCTAATGACATTAGAAATTAATCCTTTTTGGGATAAGAAACAGGTTTAGTAGAAGCTGTGGGAAAATATTTAGTCAGAAGATCGAAACCACTTTTGTTTACTATAATAAAAGTTATGAATCTTATTTTGCTCTCCTGGTGATAATACATAGACCTTCTATATGAAAAAAAAAATTATTTATATTCATTTCTATATTTATTCTAGAATTGACGCTATTTTTAATAATGTTTTGTTAGTTTGGACACTTTTCTCATTATGTCTTTCAGAGAGCACAAGATCTCACTAGATAGATATTGTTTATGTGGGAGCAGGAGAATTTAATGCACCTGAAATGGGTTTGTTTGCATTCCTGATAAGGACTCATTAGGATTTTGACTTCAGCATCTCTGTACATTAGATCTTTGTGGGCATATAAGATGAGAGCATATTACTATTTTTTACCTTTTGGTGATTCCTCTCTTCAGTCCTGTTTGGACCATAATTTTACCTTGAACAAGGGCATTCTTGGTAGATGTAGTTTTCAGTGATGACTGAAACGCATATCACAACTCAAAGCAGAAATGAAAAGATGATGACAATGGTTTTAGACCATATAATTTACTATTTCCTTGAAGTTGCTCTAGAATTTCTTTAGATTAAGTTTAGCATACGTCATATGTTCAGAATAAAGTGAAGCTGAAATTGTTTGTGCTTCGTATCTTCAGACCATGCACACTGGAGAGGTATCTGTCAATCAATCCTGTTCTTACAGATACAGTCTTTTCTGTAATAAGACCATAAAAAGTAGTGAGACTGAAAAAAAGCCCCTCCAAAGACCCACCACGCTAAAACCCTGTGCAAATATCAGAAATCTGTTTTCTCTTAGTATTTCACAAAGCACTCGCTGCTGGTTTTTTTTCCCCCTTTAGTTTCTTTTTAACTTCTTAATTTCCTTCTGTTTTCCGTGCTGTCTCTTTTCTCAATTATGTGTCATCTTTTCCTGTGGTACACAAGATTCAGCAATCTCAGTGACATCTCAAGAATTTGTCACAGCTTGCTTCTCTTCTTGGTATGTTCTTTTTCATTGCTGTTTTAGAGTTGATCCTGTCAGTATTATGTTTTTTTGGTGAAATCCATCAGAAATCTAGGCATAATCAAATTATGGAAGTGTAACTAAGTTTTTGCAATCTTCAGGCTGGCCAGAGAGGTTCTGGAGTCTCCTTCTGTGGAGACTTTCAAAACCCACTTGGATCTGTTCCTGTGTGGCCTGTCCTGGGTGATGCTGCTCTTGCAGGGGGGGTGGACTCGAGAGATCCCTTCCAACCCCTACTATTCTATGATTCCACTTTTCTCCCCTGCTCCTTCATTATCCTTGCATAATTTCCTCTCTGGGCTTTTAGCTGAAGACGATGGGAGACAATCTCAAGAGCTTTTTCTTTATTTACTTTTACATCATTCAGGGAGGCTGTTCTCCCAATCACAGCACTGCCTGAAGTCCCTTTGGCTGTGTCTGTGACCTGGACGGATGTTTGATGACATATTCAAGAGTTTGGTTCACGTGTTCGCTGCACCTGCATCCTACTGCGCAGTGTTCCTGCGGGCAACCCTGACACACGGGCCAGAAATGACCTGGCTTATTCTGTACTGAGTACCTCAAATAAAATGAGTCTCGTACCTCCCCGAGGAACGCGAGTGCTCTGCAGCTAGGATGTGGCCAGCATGTGCACCATGGGTGTGGGATTATAAAATAGTGTGGAATAAACAGAGCCAAAAATATAGGACTCCTGCACTACATCCGTAGCAGTTCAATCCTACCTGACTATGGCTGTTGTAGTTATGAATGTGTTAGTAATAGTGTTTTGCATCTATTAAATTCTGAACGATTGCTGGTAGTTTTGTACCATCAGGAATTCCAGG
The DNA here is from genome assembly GCA_013396935.1 of Baryphthengus martii. NCBI lineage: Eukaryota > Metazoa > Chordata > Aves > Coraciiformes > Momotidae > Baryphthengus > Baryphthengus martii. Next base: position 20,894 of record VWZK01007400.1, read on the forward strand.
CAGCTAGCCTAAGCCCTAGTTCTACCATATCTTATCACTGAGTCCTCAGAGAGTGGTGAAGATCCCCTATCTATAAATTTTGTTTGTTTTTTCAATATATGCTTTAGCCTGTGGGCATATGTTAACTATTTTAAGAACAGAGCTAAATAATAGATGTTAATTTATTTTCATTATGTACAGTTACTTATGAAGAAGTCTCATTGAAGAGCTCTGGCTTAAGCTTTGAGCACATTAGAAATCATAAATTGGCAAAAAAACCCCAACATCTCCTATTTGAAAAATATCACTGGAACCAAAGCCTTGGCATTTAGAACTGCTGAGAGTATGGATGTAAATACAAATGACAAGCCAAAAATAACTAGTGTTAATACTTATTATTTCTGAATCCCTGATATGTGCTTGCCAAGAACTGGGGAGTTGATAGGGTGTGAGAAATGTTTGGAAAGGTTTTTGGAAATCATCTAGTACAGTCTCCTGCATGAAGCAGGATTATCACCAGGCTAGATGGAGTCAGCTCTGACTTGTCAAACCAAGTCCTGAAAACCTCCGCAACCTCCTGGGTAACCCATTCTAGTGCTGCCCTGCATTCCTAGTACAGACTGTTTTTCCCTAGCATTTAAACTGCAGGTTTGAACTGCTGTGTCTTGTTTTACCTTCTGCCACAACCAAGAAGCATTTGACTCAAGTTTTGTTGTTCACCTTCAGGCAGCTGAAGGTTGCTGTTAGGTCCTTCCTTAGCTCTTCTCTTCTCTTCACAAGAGCAAACAAACCCAAGTCCTTCAACCGCTTGGTAGTTCACATGAACAGTCATCTCATAGGTCATCTGAAAGGAAAAGGCAAGACAAAATATATTAAGAAATGGAATTTTCTTCCTTTTAGGGAGAAGAAACACAGAGGCTGTATGATATAAATTAATTAGGAGTTGTGTACAAAAAGTAAATTTTGCAAAGGCAGTGGATTGAAAATGCAAGAATCTTTTTAGTGTATTATCTGAATATGGTCAGTAGTAATGTTATGGATTAAATATAAATTCTATAGGATAAGAGTTAATATTTAGTTACATCACTTGGCAGTTACAGGCAGGGAGATTTTTAGCTGCATAGAGCCAAACTGGATGATTAAGCCATTTTCAGAATGAGAGAAGGGAAGACAGCTTAACTGCTGGCTCAACTACTAGGATTAGACCCAGAATATCCAGGGCTAAGTGGTTTGCTTAAATACTGACTCTGTATTTGACCTTGAATTTTTTTGAAATATTAGTGAGATTTTCAGCACCGTTTAGATGTATAGGAAATAATCCTACTGTCAGGGTTGGTTTTGTCTTTGTAAATTTTCAGTGTTGTACTCTGTGCATGTGTAAAACCTAGTACTGGAGTCATGATGCAAAGGCCGTGCTGCTTTGTTTCATTAATTTAGATAAGATTTGAGCCTTTGGAAGAGTGCCTGCTTATTTCTAACACCTTCCTGTACCCACTACGTGATCACACCTGCTTCTTTTCCTACATCTGAAACTTGTTGCTGTGTCTTTGCTGTGTATTTCTGAACTGGGTATGTTTACACATTCTTCACACCACCTGTAAGAGGTGAATAGTCTGTTCCTTAACTTTAATAACTTCACTTCTTATTTTAATTGCGTTTTTTTTGTTTTCTTTTGTTGTGGTTTCTTTTCTCTCTTTTTTTTTTTTTTTCCTATCAGCTTTCTTTTTCAAGCTGAGCAGAATTAGTCCGTCTTTGGTGCGGTTTTGCTTCAGCAGAGGTATTAAGTCACAGTGCTACTTGATTACTGTTACAGGATGGACCTTAATAAACTAGATCCTCTAAAAGCTGTTTTACATCAGCGTGAAGGCTGTTTTTCCTCTTTTGGACTGCTCCATGGGTTGGTCACAGAGAGCATTGGGAAGATTGGTCTCTACGTAACAGTCCAATTTGACATTTCCCCCATCTGTAAGGGGTAGGTGCCCGTTCCCTCCTCTCCTCAGCTTGCAGCCAACACCTCTACTTGCTCAAACTGATACCGGTGTAGACCTACATATGTTCCCACTGCTGATATTTTATACCCTTAGCGACCTTCAAGGCACACTACAGATCTCAATTGGTTTCTCCCATTCATCTCTCTCCTTGTATTCACCTTTCTTTTCTGGAGTGGTTAGATCCTGTTGTTAAACAGCTTGTGTGAACTTAGATTGTCAATGGAGATTTTACTGCTCTCCAAGTTAACTACAAAATTAACTCATTTTTTATTTACGGAAGTATGAGTATTATGCATTTGTTAGAGACTTCAAAATGTAATATTGTGATGAAATGGGCTTGGTGGGATGTAGATTATTTTTCTCTTTTAAATTGGTATGAAGATGCTGCCTTTTATTATTTCTTTGGTTTTTTTTAGAAAACAGGGGGTTTTGACGACTCAAATTAATATGCAAAGCAGTTTTTTCTAGGCTTATCTCTATCATGAATCCCATCAGTTAGCCCTTGGCAAACTAAAATCCTGATAAGTATCCTCATTCACACAAAATTGTGAACCTCTCATGGTTATTGTCACTTTGTTTTTTTTGGGTTTTGCAAAGATTCTGAAATGTTCTAGCACATCTCCTTATTACTCTCTGAAGAGATGGATGTTTAGCAGCAGATTTAGCTTTTTGTACTTCTTAGGAAGCAGAAATGAAGTAATAGAAATAAAATGATTTGAAAAAAAAAAATTTGATTACAAGCAAATTCAGAAGCCACTGAGAATTGTATAAAGTTAACACAATCTGCAAATGTCCATAGAGTTTTCATAAGAGCACACTGCAATATTTTATTAACCCCTTCATTAAACTTCAGAGATCTAGTGAAGGCAAATGAGAATGAAGCTCATTTTCTCAGCAGTTGTTGCACAAATTGCTCCCATTATATTATTTGTAGACTTGTATTTTTTTATTCAGATTTCAGATGGCAATGATTTTTTTTAAATGCCTTATTATGAGAGCATTTTTAAAGAAGAATTAACATTTAGAACCAGTTTGAAAGTTATTTGCTTTCTGTGTCTTTGTTTTCTTATGCTAATCACCGTTCAAAGGAGCACATATGAACAGTTATGTATATTATTATGTATGGATTATTATCAAGCTTATTAATTTCCAGACATCATGCATGTAGTCATTACCTATGTTATAAATAAAAATCAAGAGTCATGGACATCAGCTATTTAGATTAACTACTATATATTTTTTTCTGGTAAGACTCTGCATATTAAAGGATGTAATCTATTGTTTGTTTAAGTAAGAAAATGTATTTGTATACACGTACATAAACATACACATTTATTTTAAGGCATATAATGAAGTTTTATTTAGAATCATAGAATGGTAGAGGTTGGAAGAGACCTATGGAGATCGAGTCATACCCCTGTGCCAGAGCAGGATCACCTCAGGCAGGTCACACAGGAACAGATCCAGGTGGATTTTGAAATTCTCTAGAGAAGGAGATTCCACAGCCTCTCTGGGCAGCCTGTTCCAGTAAAGAATGTTTTGCTCATATTGAGGTGGAACTTCCTGTGTTCCAGTTTGTGCCCGTTGCTCCTATCCCAGAGCACTACTGAAAAGAGATCGGCCCCTTCTGCTTGACACCCACCCTTCAGATGTTTGTAAACATGAATAAGATCCCTTCTCAGTCTTCTCTTCTCCAGACTCCACAGCCCCAGGTCTGAATTTAACATTCAGAAGGTCCCTTCTGTGAACAGCCTTGTCAACATATGTGTGTGATAATGTAGAAGCTAAGGGGATGATCTTTTTTTTTTTTTTTTTTTTTAAGAGGCACTGTGTGACTTGAACTGTTTTAATAGTTATGTTGCTGGACTGTCAAATGATTGCATCAGTCACATCAAACAGCTGGAACCGAACACGCGCCGATCCCAATGCAGTGACCTTTATCATTAAGCTTACATTAGTAGACCTTTCAGCCCAATGCAGATTTTTGTTCAAGGCACCCTGCTGTACTTTTCCTGTTTGAAGTCTAGAAGCATTACCTATTTTAAGGCTCTACTGTGCCCTGAAGGTATTGTGACATTTACTAATCCTTCCTACTGGACTTTCCAGATATTATGGTTGCCTCACACTGTGCTGGACTTGGAGTATATAAGGCTTGTTTTTGAACTATAACTCAGAGCTAAATCAATAAATCAAATTACAGTTAGCACTTTGAGTCTTTTTTACTGTTCATGCATCTGTGTCGTACAAGGAGTATTTAAGTGCATTCTTGTCAAAAAAGAAAAAAATCATATGAAAAAACTTCAGATACTTCAGAGTATTTATCTTCTTTGGTTTTTTCCTGTCTATATCATAGGTATCTTTTTCAGCCCTTTGCAAGTATGCTGTGTTATGAAATAATTATTTGCCTTAAAATGCAGTCAGCATACTTTATGAAAAAAAATTCTTTTCACAGATTTGTATTAAGGCTTTTGAAATTTTTTTCATTTACAGTTTGCTTCTCCACTACTACTGAGTAGGATATTCCAAAATCATTGAATTTCACAGAATTAAAAAAATATTTTTCAAAGTTCCCATCCTCCCAAAAAAAGGTCTGTTAAAGATGGCTTTGTCTGTGCAAAGCTTAGCTAACATTCAAGTTAGTTATGAAGCTGAAACACAGGCTCTTTTATTTACTATTGTTTTTCTTACTGTTTTCTGTTGAAATATTAGGTTGGAAAGTTGGAGAAGTTTGCTGATTGATTTTTTCATTCATCATAAACCACTGATTAAGTAGTTTAAGAGCTTCAAAAATGTCATTTGTTCTTTTAAGTTTACATCTTTGTTTCCTTTAATATCTAATGCAAGAGAAATACTTGGACATTATTAAGAATTATTATCAGTGTTCAGCAAAGTCTGAGTCCTGTTTTGTACAAAATGCTCTCTAGAACATCTAGTTAAAGAAAATGCAAACAAAAAAAAGATAACATGTCCTTTGATCAAACGTTTAATTCAGCGACACAAGCTTAGCACTGTGTGCTCTGAAATGTGATTCACGCTGCTCCTGGTGGACAATGGACAAGCTGTTTGTGATTTTCATTGCTTCGGCTCGAAAAGCGAGCAAAATTCCTTTGCTTTAGGAGTTATAAGAAAATAGAAGGCAGAGGTAGGTGATGGTTAAAAGGCCACAGTGCCTCGTGAATCACAAATAGGTGTAAACTGTTAACACACTGACTTTGTTATTTGTAAAGATGAAACTAGTTCAAGCGTGAAAAAATATTCCCTCAGATGAAATTGAAAGAGCTTGTAGTTAAAACTGTTTACATATAGCAAAACATAATTCTAAAGGACATTGCCAGCTTTGGGCAAAAAATATCTGATGGATTAATGCTATTTTAGTGGCATTAAGGATGTATTTTCCTAGTCATTTTCTCTGGCAGCAAAATCTGTGTAAGTTCTTACTCTCTCCCACCCCTGAGAGAGGCTCCTGACTTTCTTTTCTTCCACTTAAATTAATAATTTCCTTGCTTGTAGGGTAAAACTAGTTTTGGAGTGGTGCTGTAAACTAGATTTTTAAAAGGAAAAATAACTTGGAAATAAAAATAATGTTTTTCGTGGCACAAAACATTATTTTCAAGGCTAGAAGGTGACTAAGAGGATACATGGGATTCTAAAGTCTCTTCCATGTGAGACTGAAAAAGATTACCCAACAACCCTCATCCTTATTAGCAAATCAGATCCTCTGTGTTCAGAAGATGCTTAAGGCCAACATTTGTCCCTGAATGACTTCCTCATTTTTCCACACTCTCAGCAGTGACCTGTTCTGAGCCCCATATATAGCCAAGCTACTCTTGCTCTATCCTTCCCTTTTGTTGCTGCACTCTGGAAAACGGTGAAGATCAGAATTTAGCTTCCAAAATCTTCCTGGGCACTTTTGTGTAAGGTTTTATTACTTCTTCCTATCCATCCCAAGTGGATATGAATATATTTCTCAAGCTTTACGGACCCATTGCATGAGCTGAACAAGTGGGCTGTTCCAGTCCCACTGCATCAGGACAGATAAAAGGGCTGAGTGACTGTCTCCTTTATTCCAAGATATGGAGCGGCACAGGCAATGATGAGATGCTTACCTAATTTTGTGTACACCACTGAAAATTTTTCGAAGAAAAGTTATATAGCTGCGTTCTGAAAATGCTGAGAGGGAAAAGCAGGTCAAAAGAAAGCTGGTTCACCTACAAATTAAAGCAAAACCAGATGTCTGAGTAGAGCGGGCTCAGTGTGGAGAGAAAGTTGATGGAGGCCTCCAAAAAAAGATTTCAAGACTGTGTAATAGTTGTAGTTTATATTCTGTGATGAAAAAGACTGAGAATGGGAAAAGAGGTTGAAACAAACAGTAAGAGAAAGGAGGCTTACTTTGTCATTCCTACTAATGAAGTAAGGGAAAGTTTTGTGTTGTTTGGTAGGTTTCTTTCTGTTCTCATCACTAGTTGGAACCGAGAAAGTACAGTCATGGGAAACAATGTTCTCCTGTACTGTAATTTGGTGGGGGAACATACTTAACCAGTCCTTTGTTGTGCTTCAGATTCTCGCTGATAGAAGCATAAATAAATGTCTTTGTTACCTAGAATTCATGGTATCTGGCTTATGCAAGAGTTGAGAAAACACAGAAGGTTCCTTCTCAGAATAGATCTGCTCAGTAGTACTCAGTTGCCCTCTTCATAGTGACACTCACGGCTCATTTTCAGTTGCCAGTACAAAAGTTGGAGTTATAGAATCAGTGTAACCTGAAAGAGAATTTTAGCATAGTGTAAGTTTAGTATGTCAGGGAAGAATAACTAATAGAAACCGTATTAAGGAAATTAATAACTGACAAAGAGGTCAGAGAACACAGGAGGATTGTGAGCAATTGCTATGTGAAGGAGTTTGACTTTTGAAACAAGGCAGTAACCAAGTGAGACTTCAAAGCATAGAACAGCAGTTTGCACTGCTCAGTGGAGCTGGAGAAGTGTGTTCTTCCAACACAGTACAGGTAGAGTTCTGCCGTGAGCAAGAGGGGGCAGGAGTGCTGCAGAGAAGCCAGGCTGCATGGCAGAAGTCAGCAGACAGGTAGGTGTCTATAAACAGCGGTCCTGTATTATCTTAATTAAGATTAGGGAATTAGGTAAACTTGTTTAACACCAAAAGGAGCGGAGAGAAATCTGTTCTTACAAGATCTCCAGGAGAAAAGGCTGTAGACTATTGCTAGAAACTTTCTGGATGAGTATATTTAAAAGAAGGAGGTCATGCCTGAAGTTATGAATGAAGGACAAATTTGCTGGTTTAGTCAACACATTATTATCACTTTACTTTCTTAGCATTCGTATATGTAAAAATGTTTTGATTTGTATTGTGAATAATGGCATTAGCATTTGCATATAGTTATTTTTGAATCAAAATCATCATTAAAAACTCATGGAAAAATACTTTCTGTTATTCATCTGTTAGCTTTGAATTGTTGTGTAAGTTGATTTCATCTAAAAGTGCTTAAAAACCAACATCCAAATACTGAACAAAATATTCTTTTCAATGTGTGAGCTATATTGATTGTGTCGCTATCTGAGAAAACAAATGGCAGTCCATGTTAACCATGACATTGCTTGCTCTGGAGCTGCTTTCGTAAGTGGTAATTTCATAGAAGTTTCTAGCTCTGGTATTGAGAGGCTGAAAGATACCAATTAGTTTTTCATTTTTGACATTTGCCCAGACTGTGTGACGCTTGTGGGTTATTACAAGGTATCATGTCTTAATTGGTGACCCCAAGAGCGTTTTTGTTAGAAATAGTGAGATGAAGAAATCTTGGTCAATTAGAAGAGCTTAACTTCTTTTTATCTCTGTATTGTTTATTTTTCTTTTAAAGGAAAGTGACATTGTTTAAAACTTACAAAACTTGCGTTGAGAACTTGCTACATATTCTTGTGTTCCTTAGTGTCTATCAAGCCAGAACTGGTCTTGCTTTTAATATAGATTATAACATTTTTGGGGCCCTTTTCATAACACAAAATACAGGCTACCAGCATTGTCACAGCTTGTTGCTTCATAAAGGAAGGGTTTGTAGTTCTGCATCTGGGAGAACCAAAAAAGCTTGGCCTCGTAAGTAGCTACATGCATGCAGGTATTTTGCTTCTGAAAGAGTTGTGGCCATATTTACATAATTCTTTTTTTTTTTTTGAAATTGGGATTCATTTAGGTAGTCAGACTCGTTTAGAAGTAATATTTTGGTGTATGGTCTTGAAAAGACCTCGAGTTTTTAAACCTGTTTTTAAAAAGCAGACAATAGTAGTACATCTAAACATTTTTGTCCCCTTAGTCTTTGGACAAGTACTTGGAGGTTCTTCGGAACCGTCTAGACGTGAGATCCGTGTACTGTAATCACATGCTACCCCTGCCCTGTTTCCTCTGAGGTCCTTGCTGTTGTGTCAGAAGGAGCTGTGCTGATGGGGGAGGGATACACGGGCAGATCTTGCAGGCAAAATAGATCAGGACTGTGGAGTGATGAGGTGTTTGAGTTCCACTAATCTGAGAGAGTTGTTACTGAAATAGCACAGGAAGCCTTAGAAAATGTCACTCCTCACATATAACTATTAATGAATAGAAACTATTGTGAGCTCTTTAATGAAAACATGTTGCCCTCTCACACCATTAATTGCTTCTATGCTTTTATTCTTTATGTGAATGTAAAGGGTCGAATTCTGCCTCTTTTGAACACCGGGGTCTCATATTGAATCATAACGGAGTGCTCTGTGCTCAGCCAAGAAAGAAATTAGACTCCTAAATTCCTAAAAATTATTATATTTTACCTCAGAGTCTGCCATGTGTAGTCTAAATTACTTTCTTGTATGAATTCTTTTAATAAGAAGCGGTTTCACATTCACATAACCTGCATATGCCTTTGTTGCAAATAATTTATAGTGAAAGTCACATGCAGTATCTAGTTATTCTCAGGTGGGGTGCGTAGAAAAGTAACAGGTGGGGATGAGATCATCTTCCCAGGCTCTGACAGGAGCTTTTCTTTTCAAGTTATACAGTGAAGGTGCAGAGGGCCACAGAAGATTATAGCCTGTGCCAGCCGGTCATACAGGAGTGATGTAGTTCTAAGTTTTCTCATAGCATATTCAATTCCATTTAAATATTGCAAAATGCTGAATTGTAAATGTTAACCTAGCCATGAATAAAAAATGCTGATATTTTATTTAATCAAAAAATAATTATGGATAGTCTGCCTTTATTGTATTATTTAAAATATTTCATTTTACATGTAGACTACAAGTTATTGCAGAGTTATTTTTTTAGATATATATATAAAGAGAATTTATTTCTGACGCATAAAAAATAGAGGAGACAGACTTTTGCAGGCTGCAAGGAAAATTATTTGCTTTTGATTAGAGCTGTCAATTGTCTGAGTATGGAGAAAAGCTCCTATAGCCAGTTTACATGAAACAGCAGGAAATACTTGCTTTTCAGGAGTGTTATCTAGCTCCTGTTTTGAAAAATATCGCTTTACAGAAAAGAGCGCTTTCCCTTTTTTTTTTTTCTCTATCTTTGAGTTCATGACTTTCATGTTCTATGCAAAGAAGAAAGCATCTATGCATGGGAGATGTAACTTCCAGTATTTAAACTGCTAACCGATAGAAGTGAGAAGTGGAGGTGGGGATGATCCTACTGAGGCAAACACGTTCTTACGCTACCCTTTAATAAAATATTGTAAGGAATAGCGAGAAAGCTTCCCCTTTGACTTTCATCTGTCAGGTTTTGATTGTAACTTTGTAGAGGAATAGGTATTGACTTCTATCAGGCAGTTTTGGAGAAGAGGTGAAGAGCCTTCTCTCTTGACGTTCAGTATGTTTTGTCAAATCGAATACTTCCATTTGAAGTGCGAAGTGAAGGCTGATGTCAGGAAATGCCTTCAGCACAAGCTGGTGCTGGTCTCTCGTGACTTTCTTCTTTCTTAAAAGTATCAGATTAGATTGTAAAATGATGGCAATCTAGCTGGACATAAACACGTTTATTGCAGGCTCAGCAGCCATTCCATATCATTAGTGAAAGGAGGCAAGGGGCAGGGGGACCACTTTCATGTCAGTTTGATTCTTTTTAAGGACAAATGCATTCAGATGAGGAGATGCTAACTTTATGGTTGCTTGTATACTTGAAGTTCAGAACCTATTACCGTCTTTATTTCTTTGTCCTGGTCGTAACCCTAGAGTCAACTTCCTTTCAAAGCAAATACAAATTGTAGGAGCAGTAGTGTTAATGGGGGAGCTGGGAATAGGACATTTTGGAAGCCATTTTAAATTACGTTATTTCTGAATAGTAGGGTTTATTAGCATCAGACCAAATTTGTTCCAAGTGTGCATATGCTTTTCCTTAACAGTAAAATAGGAGGTACAATAAAAATAGGGAAACGCATCTTTTACATCAGCAAATCTGTTCTCCCTGACTTTAAATGTTTTTTTATTAGGGGATCTAATTTTAGTTTTGGACAACTGCTAAAAGTCCATGTGTAGTCTGGAAAGGACAGATGCGTTCTTTGTGTTTGGAGGTTTGGGGGTTTTCCTCACCAAAGTTTATTTACTTTCTGAAATTTGTTTCATCCTTCTGATTCATAAGATAGACCCTTTTCACTGCACGTGAGATCCAATGAAGGTTACAAATTAAAAGCTCAAGGGAAAATACCTGAATAAATGCAGTTTTATTGCAGTGGATCTCTTTCTGTTTCATTACTGTTACTTAGACCTGACCTTCTTCCACTATTTGATGCATCGCATCATGTATCTTGTTCTTTTTTTTTTTTTGGTGTTACTTTATGAAGTACTTTCAGTTGTCTCATTTGGTTTAAAACAAATCATACGTTCATGTCCTAAATGTTGCGGTAGTCAGAATAATTAAGTTGATCAGATCTGGGAGCACTGGAAGAAAAAAAACCAGGGTCGTTGAAGCGTTCAAGCTCTAATGGGAACCTGAGTTCATTCAGATATCAAATCTAATAATTGCTTTACACCTGTATACACTCTCCCAGTGAGCAAGTTCACATTAAAGGTTTAGTGGTACACTTTCAATACTCTATTGCAAGGGAATCTTAGTGCTATTTTAAAAAACTACATTGTTTTGACTTTTTTCAACTTTTTGTTGTTGCTGGGTTTGTGTATCAGTTGTAGTTTAGCAGAATACTCATCTTTATGCTCTGGAAAACATTTTCACATGAGAATTTCTTACTAGAGATATGAGTAATATATTGCAAATCACATTTAATAGCAATCAGAAAGAATATGAAGGCTATCGTCTGAGTTTCACTGCTTTGAAATAATTTATTAGCCAAGTTAAAATTTACTGTGTAACATTTAACAGTGTTCAAAATCTGAGGTTATACATGACTGTGTGCACAGAACAGCATAGGGATTGTAGGGATATAATTGCTGCTTGAAAAAGGCAATTTCATGAGAATGAGGTAAAAATCAGTATTACTTTGTGAGATTGTGTGGGAAATGAAGCAATAATTATAACTTCTCAGTTTAATTAAATTCTGTGACAAATCTCCGTGAATGCCAGTGGTACAGGCTGTCACAAAAATTCAAGTAAATTTTGTCACAAACAAGAATAAAAAAATACTGACTAGGGAAATGACAGCTATTCATAGCACGTTTCAGTAAATTCCAGACTCATATGCTGGGCGCAGCGCTGCTTGTTATTGGAGAGGATTTGAACTGATGCAATCGTTCCTCTTCATCTTCTTTTTATTTTCCCACCTTTATAAGTTTAGTTCTCAACTGAGAATTCGAACTGAAAAAGAAATGGAAAATGGCTGTATATGTGCCTGCATTGTACTGACATGAAGACCTATTTTCCTCTGTAATTTTAAAGGCCAATTACCCTTGGAGGAAAGGAGAAAAATAGATTGATTTGTCTTGTAACCCCCGAGGCAGGCAAGTGTTGTCTCAAGCTAAGGCTTTTCCGTTGTAACTCTTGTGGAAGAGCTTTCAATGCCTACCCCAAGTGGTACTAGTAACAAAGAAAGTGAAGTCAAATTTAATTATTAAATAGATCATTTGAAGATTTAGGAAATCGTAGCTCATTGGGCCAATTTTTTATTTTTTTTTATTTTTTTCAAATCTTTAAGGCCTGGAGTAAACAATAGTAAAATTTCTTTTTAACAGATTACTTGAAAATAGGGTTTACAAATCCATTTTTATACTGTAAATACTTGACTTTATGAGATTCTCTTCAGCTCTAAATAGGGTAAGCATTTTTTTGTGTAATGGAATTGTGATACAGATGGTCAACATCCTAGATTTTGGTTGCAAGAGTTATTTTTGTTGTGTTCCCATACTGTATTGACAGCTGGATTGCGTTGAGCTGGTAACGTCGTCACACATGCCATTTAACATTAAAACTTCTCACATTATTCATTTTTATGTGTAACACACAGAACTGAAGTAAATGGGGTTTCTACTGATGTTCTGCCTTTTCACGGGACTCAAAAGCTACAATTAACGGTGCCCAGCAAGCAAGGTCTGAGTGGCAGCAGTAACATTAGTCAGGTCTTTGTTCGTGTTTAATCTGAATGAAACCCTTTTGTGTCAGGACTTAAATCTTTTGGTTCTCTGTGTTTTAGTCCTGCCTCTGTGCTACAGCACTTCTGGATATTTTTATTTAGCAAGTTAAAAAGAAGCCCAACATCCACATAGTTCTCAATGAGAAATAGTGCACATAGGCTGGTCTGGAAACCTTACAGTGAAGGTACTGTGTGTTATCTAAATGATTAACCCTTTTGAAGCTAATATTTTCAAACAGAATATATATCTGCATACAAATCTCTCTTACCTCGACACTTATTATGTTATGATAATTTTAGCACTCCTGAGTTCTGCAGATAGCTCAGGAGATGTCTGCTTTTTTCTGAGGAACCATTCAGTCTTGAGAGATGTGCTTTTAATGCTGTTACAGTTTTTCCTACGTATTTTTCTTCCTATCCTAGAAATCCTAATAGCTACACAGAGTAATTTATTTTCTTCTGCCTTATTTCTTCAAAAACCATTTTTTACTGTTCCAACACCTTTTCTTACATATCGATATATTGGTAAACATCTCACTAACCAGGTCAAGAATGTGATTTCTGAATTATTATAAGATCAACACATGGTGCCTTAATGTGTTCCAGTTGTTAATATGTGCTGTGTGATTTTTGAAGGCTTTAAAAAAAAAAAAAAAAAAGAATAAAAAAACCAACCCTAAAATCCCTGCTTTTTCTCCATCATAACCACATATACTGTGCATATCCTCAGGTTCTCACTCATCTTCCATGTGAAAGTCTAGGGTTGGAGCTAAACCAGAATAAAACAGTCTTTACAGAATATGACCTCACAGCTACAGCATTTGCTTGAAATCTTAAGGTTTTTCTTTGAAATTGATACTAAAGTAACCATTTTAGCTGTCATTTGTTTGATTGTCAAGAATTTGAGATTCTGTTTAGGAGGAAAAAAACCAACCCTGGGAATATCACTGAGTGTCATTTCACTTGATCTGTTCCCATTTTTGGTTGGAAAAACATAAATCCACATGAATGTGAAATGACCCAGTGTGATCATTATAAAGGGTCTAGTTCAGATTATGCCATGCATGTGTAGGACGCCTGTTGAGGTTGATAGAAGAGTGTTTAAAATGCTAAAAGATTAAAAGAAAAAATTAACTCTAAAGTTTCTCTTAACCCAGTTAGAAGTGTTTTACTTGCTTGTTTGATCTATTTACCATAAAAATCTTTTGGAAAGTGCTGCCTATTTCAGAGAGTTCTTTCTGAGATGTTATTTTGGCTGTGTTTCTCCCATAACTGGTTTTTACTTCATTGCTCATTTTTATATAGGCTACACTTTTTGAAAGATAATTAGAAATCAGATCTCAGAGATGGACTGAATCTATCAGAATTGAGGTTAAGGGAGCCATTTTCTTTCAAGCCTATTTCTCAGAAGGATTTTGTTCTAGATACTGGCATCAGTTTTGAAGCTCTTAATTTCCTGGACTAGCTTATTTCTCAGTTGGGTGTTCTCTAACCATGTCACAGGTATGGGCCACTCAATTTAGAGAGCAGTGTTCGCCCGTAGCTGTTAAAGAGGTGCTGGAGGTTGATGGGCTTCCCTGCTGTTTTACACTATATCAGTTCTGTTTCTGTCTCATGTTCTATCAATTCCAGTTTCCAAAAAGATTGACCTGATATTATTGGTGAGTTAAGCTGATGAAGGTGCACGCAGTCAATAAAGAGGAATAATAAAGTTAATTCTTGTCATGGGTTACTCTTTGTAAGTGATTGATAATATGCTGTTACATCAAATGACTTTGTAACTTGGCTTCAGTTTTCGTGTGCGTAAATGGCCCGAGAAGAAAACCCAGGCTAAAATGATTTAAATTTGTCCTAACTTGTCCCATTTTTAACCAGTGACACAACATAGAAGATACTTAGTTATCTATGTCAGAACTGAAGTGACACTTGTAAAGTGCAATTCAGATTTCCACTTTTTTTCTGATGTCGTCAATATCACAGATGTAGTATTTGCTCCTTGGAATTACCATCAGTCGTGACAGTTTTTCCATTTAAAATATTCTTAGATCACCAGCTTACTCATTTCTTTGTGTAAACATTCCATACTTATAGGGATTGTTTTCCATGTTATTTATGTTTGCGGTGCTTGCTGAAGTACTTGGGACTGTATGAGTATTTTCCCTTGGGTTGCTCATGAAAATAAGATGTGTTCCAGCAGAACAAAATTTTACATGAATGAATAAATAAATGTTTGATGTAAATGCTTTCACTGATTCCCAAAGGCATAGGCCATACAAATTCCCTTACAGCATGCATTTCTGTATCTTTTGCATAGTCAAAATTATTTTGAAAAGATGCAATTTTAAACATTTTATTCATTGCTGAGTGTTCTACCTTCATATGGTCATTCTCAAGTCAACCCAAGTTAGGACCTTCTTTCTCTGAGCATTAACCACTGTTTATTCTTTTCAGCTATGGGGAGGTTAGTCCTTTCACCTTGGGGTAGTTAGTCAAGAGGGGAAAAACAGGGAAGGAGAGAAATAAAGAAGGAAGGGAAAAAAAAAAAAATACAGTGATTATGCAAGTCAATGGTGTAAGCTTTTTAAATAAATTAGCATTTCAGAGTTCTATTTACTGGGGCTGATGCCCTCCAGCATGTGCTCCAGCACAGCAGTTGCTTGCTGAGCACCCAATGCCTACTTCCTGATTCAACACTTTGGCACTATTTTAAAGCTCTATTATTGTGATTAACAGTATTATTACCTAAGACATTCTTTAAAGTGTGCATTGTTCCGGTATGAGGGTCCTGTGACCACTGTCTTTGAAGAAGACAAAACCTTTTGTTCTAAAAAAGGCCCTAGACTTGTTTGGTTGGTTTTGTGTTATCTTGGTAATTGTTGCTATTTTTTAAATGCAAATCAAGGGGTGCTACAGTTATTTAGATTTGTGAGGAACTTAGATACTCTCCTGATAAGCACTCTAGGAAAGTCTGCAGGGAAATAAGATTTCAAAATCAGTCTAGTGTTTGAATTGACTGTTGTAATTAAGGCACAAAAAAACACTTTTAATGCTTTGACTGGGGAAAAAAAAAGAAATTAATCCTGGAGAATTAGTCAACTAAGTTACTAAGCCCAACGTAGCATTTTATAATACATTTATAATTTGAATATAAGGCATGTCGAAGAGAGAGCTTTTTTTGTGGTTGTTACAGGCTAATACAAATTCCAATCGAGTACCTTTGAGGTATGGTTTTATAGACTTGTCTTTTTCTATTATCAGATATCTCGGTGTCATGACTAGTCTATTTCATTGCACAACATCTATATTATTACTGGCATTGATTGCTCATCAAAAGTAAGACTTGTAATTAGGAGAGCACAAAGTTACTACTGGAAGAGTGAATAAGAGCAAAGTGAAATGGCAAAGTCACTTAATCTTAGTATTGCAGTTCTGCAAAATATCATTTCTTTTTCCTCTGATATAACTGAGTTTTATGTTGCTAACAAGCTGCTGAGCTACTAAATCTGTTGCAGATATTGAGACTTCATTTTTAATAATAGAACTAATGAAGGGGTGGTAAGGAAAGGAAAACAGGTTTTGCAGAGCAGAGTGTTTGCACAAATATTTTCCTCTCTCCTACAAGTGTGTTTTTGATTGTAATTTCTAATGCTTTATACCTACAACAGCATAAGAGAAAATGTCTTATGGGTGAAGTTGTCAAATTCCATAAAATTAAAATATATTGTCTAAAAATAACTGTTTAGATTTTTTTTTTAACTTCATGATCTGTTTATTTCACTTGTACACTAAGCTTGTTGTGGGTTTGCTTTTGCTTTTTTGTCTTTTACATCAGTAGATATTACATGTGAATGATATGCATGTATCAAAAGCAACATACAAGTATCTTCTATGTTGTAGTTATTTATTCCCGTATCGGTACTATAATGAGTGCAAGAAAACTTGAGCCAGTAATTGCTATTATAACAAAGTCTGTAGAATTTTTCCAGTGGAGGTGTAAAGTTTGCATGGTCAAGTTTACATGCCACTATTTTATGTATTAAAAAGGAAGAGGTGATTTCTCATCATTTAATTGTATATTTATTTCATTTGAATTTGATCCAGCTAAAAGATGAAGATTATTTTACGGTATAAAAATGTATTTTGTTTTCCATTTAATCCTTCATTGCTCTACTTTTCACTGATATGAGAAAAGGTCAGTTCAGCTGATTGAAGGACCACTTTTAGGTTTCTGTGATATTTCTGAGATAGCTTATAACATCTGTAATACGAGTATTGCAGATGCTTCTTTCAGAAGTGATGAACTTCTGATATTAAAGAAAGAAACCAAGTTTTTTGTCTGCATAGGTGGATGGGTTACCAAGGAGGCGTGACTGATACATGCAGGAGCTATTATCACGTTTGCTAGTAATTTTTGCATGCTTCTCAAGTGTCCATCCGAGCCTTTTGGCAGTATTTTTTTGCTTGATTTTAAATACTCTTAGGCTACTGCAACTGCCTGTTATTTTCCCCCTCCATCCTCCACAATACAAGAGAATAATTTTACCATTTATTTATATTATGTATAGTTTTATGCAAGAGTAGTCATGTTTATAAGCCAGCCTTGTTTTGTGTTGTATTCCATATGGTCTGTAACATAAAAAATAAAGTAAATACAGCTGTTCGATATAACTGAATGTCTATGTTCAAAGTGTTAAAAATTCATCATTTTTTAAACTTTGGCTTGTGTCACTGAAATACCAGCCCAGTCCAGTGTCAGATCCTAATATGAAACTAACCTAATGAATATGTTTATACATATACAAGGACATTTTACAACCAGTGTTTGAATGAGTCATTTCTTTATGAGTATATATATATGTAAGTACACATACTCCTGCTTTTCTTTTTAAGCAGATGTAAATGTGCACGCACTCACTGCACAAGAATGCTTGCAGATTCACCATTGAATAAAATATAGGTCTCTCTGTGAAGAACAATACTTTAACCTCCAAAATTTTCAGATATGTTAAAGCTTTCACATTGATAGCTAAATGAACTCATCCCATCCCTTTTTTATAATGAGCTGAAAATTTCATCAAAGTTTAATTTATATCCTGCTTGCCTTTGTTTTATTAAGACTCACTGTAAAGTGCTTTAAGCTTTGCAGAAAAATCTCTTGCAAATGCTGACATTGTTTCTTACTGTTAGCAACTGAATCTTTATACCCCAGTTTCCTTGGTTAGAAGAACCTTGTGGTTCTCTCCAGTCACTCTTGAATCTTTCAGATTCTGTATTCCTATCTCTAGAGAATATAATTACTTCAATTTAAAAACTGGAAGTAATTTGAAAGAACAGATTGCTTCTAATAATTGGGAAAATACTTTATCATCAGCTAAAGAAAGAAATGATAATGTTTCTCATTGTTACAATTTTGCTTTGTGTTTTCTTTAAGTCCCAACTCAGTTGTGCGATTATAGGAGAGTCTGAACTGTTGTTGGCAGAAAATTTTTGTCTTTACCGTGATGAAAAGAAAACAGAAAAGAGAAATATCTGAAAAAAACCCTCAAATATGAAGAAATCAATAGTTCTTTAACCTTGTAAAGCTGATAACCTTGAAATTATATCAAGAAGTAGTCTACTGGTGAAGGCACTTCTCCCCACTGAGATCAAGTATCACTGTGCTCTTTACTAGTCTAGGAACAGCAGCATATTTGAGTTGATAACTTTGCTTCTTGGGTTTTAGACAGCATTTTTGTGCTTTAATTTGCAGTGCCTAGTGACACTGCAACCAGTGTAGAGATTTATTCCCATGCAAAACAGATTGACTTAGGGTAATTTAAATACTTTATGCATGGATAGATTCATTAGGAAAAGGAGGCAAGTCAGAACTATAAAAAGAACTAATAATCTTGCTAAAGGAGCCGTTAATTCCCTATAGCATTGGAGACACTTTCATTGAACAGGGAAAAGGAAAGTTGATTTTGCAGAGCCCATGCAGTTTCCATAGGCATTCTCTCTTCTTTATCCAGAAACAGATCACAAAAGTGACTTTGTCTTCTCCAGAACCTTATTTCTGTTCTAAGCTTTGTTAGCTTAGAACAGAATCACAGAATAGTAGAGGTTAGAAGGGACCTCCAGAGGTCATCTTGTCCACTCCCCTGCTCAAGCAGCGTCACCAAGAGATGTTTGTCCAGGATCGTGCCTCCATGATGACTCTACAACCGCCCGAGGCAACCTATTCCACTGTTCACTTACCCTCACATTAAAAAAAAAAAAAATGTTTCCTGATGCTCAGAACCTCCTGTATGTCAGTTTGCACCCGTAGCCTCTGGCCCTCTAACTGGGCACCACTGGAAAGAGAGTGTCTCTGGCCAATTTGCACTCTTCCTTCAGGTATTTATATATGTTGATGAGGTCCCAGATTAGTGTTTGCTCCAACCTTTCCCCCAGTCTCTGGAACATAGTGATTCAGGCAGTAACTTCTTCAAAGAACACTTTTCTGTGCATCGGATGCATTTGAGTCTTCTGCTTTACGCCTGAACCTTCTGCCTTGTGATGCAAACAAAGAGCAGCAACCTGAATAAGACATGAGAGACTAGAAGAAGCTAGGTCAAAAGTAAGCAGTCACAAAAATAAAATAAAAAATAAATTAAAAAAATTACTTGACAGGTCCACATTTTTGAAATGAACGGTCAAAACCTCCAGAAAACTAAGTGTGGGTTAATTCTCTGTCCCTTTTTATGTGTATGCACGTGTATATTCATTGCTTTAAATTTTTATTTTAAAGGCATTTAGGAATGTGGCTTGTACTTCATGATTGTTTTTTTTTTCTGATAGAGACATATTTATTATTCATTGCAATAATTACTGTGTAATATTTTATACTAAAAGTTGTTCACATTGCACAATCAGGAAATACTTAGGAAGTGGCTGATTTAACTGTTCTATTTTTAGCGCTTACCAAATTATAGTGAACAGTGTTAGGACGTTTCTATCTGTAGCACCTTGTGGGCTCACACCACCACACTGGTCAGGACGTTCTCATGAGACTTGAAATGTATTTTTCCAGAGCTTCTGCACATAAGTTGTTTCTAAAATAAGATTTTTACCAGAATCTTAGTTAGTGTGCTGTTTCCAAGGGGACTATGTTTCAGGATTCTCCTAATGCTTTTATCACCCCGCTTCTCTGATCAAGAAAGTAATTTATTGCTGATTGCAGAACTCTTGAACTCAGTCTGGCAGCTGCAGTGTGAAACTTCTCTGATCCAGTCTCCTAGTTACTTATTTACATATCATTTGAAATGATTTTCAGGGCTGTTTGAAAACCTCTTGACATTGCATTATCCATGTTTCAAATCTTATGGTGATTTATTTTTTCCTCTCTTTGTATTACAGATAACAGACGAGTAACTTTGGAAAGGTCTCGTTCTCGCCACAACGGAACAATTGCAGCTGTATGATTCTTCTGATGCCAAAGAATTAGTGAATTGTTTTATTTACAATTAAATGGATATACTTTGACATGAGATATCTTATTACCCCAACTACCAAGATCTGTAAACAGTGTTAAACAGTAGGATATACATCTTATTTTCATATGTTCTTTCTTCCCCTCCCCATATTTTTTTTTTTTTTTTCTTTAAGCTGGCAAATTACCTGAAGGGAGTTGGGGATTTCTAGATTATGTTTTATATGGGTAAGAAAACACAAATTTGTTGGAAGAATACAGCTGTGGATTCCATTTGCAGTTCTGATTTGGACATGAAAGGAAAAAATAATAAAATTGTGTGTTAACAAATGCAGAGATGAGCTGGTCTACGTTATCAAAATCTTTTTTGTAACCATAAAAAAAGCAACACATATCCCCTGTCAAGTTGCTGAAAATCTTATCTCAATGTAAAGCCTGGTGGATTCAGCTATTTTGGCTGCAAGTAGGATATACCACATATCTACACTTCTGGTGTATCACTGCTAAAAAAAAAAAAAAAATAAATAAAATCAGTAAAACAGAGCATAGGATTTTACGAAAATTAAATGATACCAAGGGCAGGATATGTTTTTAACTGTATCTAAGGAGGGATTTTTCTAGTTATGCACTTATATATTCTTTATAAAGATATCTGGGGGAAAATATGATTGTCCTATTTTAATTACATGAAAAATACTTTTGTGTAGGTTTTTAGAGACAAGCTACATTATGAAGTTTTTCAGAACTGCCTCTGAGTTTTTCCTCTGTTTCTCAGGTAAAATACGTAGCGGGATCTCTACTGGTGGATTTTAGTGCTGAGGGTTTAGCAGCTAAAGACAAATTTTTCTACTGGAGCACTATATAGCAGTGATCAATGATTGCAGCAGTCTGATTTTTCAGGAAGCTCCTCCCATTCTATTGCTCTCTTTTGTATACAGCCCCTTGCACTGCAGTACCTCAGGTGAGCAGTTGGTTTAGTAGCTGACACTGTGTATGTTCTGCCACTCAATGGAAGCTCTAGTTCCCTTTTCTCCCCAGACTCTAGTTGAATGTACAGTCTGTTTGGTGTTCAGGTCGGTCTTCGCCATCCTTTCTACTAAAGGTTCATTGCTTATCTGGATGGGATGGAGGATTTTAAGTGGGAGTTCCAGTGGAACGACTCATCTGTTGCTCAGCTATGATATTTTTTAAAACTAGGCTAGTATGTAGTAGATGGCACTTGTTCTCAAATTGTTACTGCTTTTCCCTGATTAATTATTATGAATACTTTTATTGCCTGGTGTCATGGGGAACTTTTTTTTTAATGTTATATAAAGAATATTTGGAAGGTAAGGTGTGACATAATTTTCTGTGCACGAACTGCTAGCTCTAGAGGAGCATTTGATACTGGGGCA
The DNA here is from genome assembly GCA_013396935.1 of Baryphthengus martii. Classification (NCBI taxonomy): domain Eukaryota; kingdom Metazoa; phylum Chordata; class Aves; order Coraciiformes; family Momotidae; genus Baryphthengus; species Baryphthengus martii. Next base: position 42,266 of record VWZK01007400.1, read on the forward strand.
GTGTAACTTTGCACTACTGCTTGAGCCAAGCGTCTTTGTACAGTAGATTCTTTTTTGCTTCTCTGGTAAGACACTCTTACCAGACACATCTGACTAGTTTGGGATAAATTCTCATAATTTCAAACTGTGGTGATCGATATCCAATTCTTGTAAGAAAAGATAAAGCTCCTTTTCCATCTAGTATTGAAATTTATTTTTTTTTTCATTGTGTTCAAAGGAAATGGAGTTTTCCCATTGCTATATCTCTAAATGTAGGAATATGACTGAAGCCTAGTGACATGTGTGCTGTAGACTAATACTCTTCCTAATCTGTTTCACATTTTTTGTGTTTATAGTAACGAACTAAAGAGTTATATGGTACTTCAGGAAAAAAAAAAAATCATTCAACAGGATTCTGTCTCCCTGTTTATCAGTAAGCGATAAAAAGAATGATATCCTGTTTCGTGTAATGCCAACATCAGCCTTGTATTGAAGAATAGCTTTTCTAAATGGAACTATTAAATTTACGGTTATAAAAATGTGTTTAATGTACAAAGCCAGTTTAAAAGGATTAGATTGATAGTGTCTGTACAAATTTCTACTACAATAAGCGGTGTGTTAGAATTCAAAGTTTAAAATTACCATTTTGCTGGGATTTCCAAGTATTGGTATGATCTTTATAGATGAAAACTTAAAAGCTTACAACAAAACCTTTATACTGTAGCAGTAATTATTAGTGCACAAGTTTTTCATTTCCATTGGTTGTATTTTTTTTACAGCTCTCTGAAAGCTGACTACAGTTTTTCAAGCACCAAATCTTAGGGGGGAAAAAAAAGCAAATCCAAAATAACATCATCTGATGCTTCTATTTTACTACTATTTTTTTCATATTTGAAACATTTATATAATTTAATGGACATATCTGTTAGAGCAAAAGTGTCTTTCAAAGGAAAACTAGTTTAGAAGATAATTTATGTAAATATAGGGTGCTCGTATTTATGAAGTCTAAAATATTTTCTGAAAATGATGCAGGTCACTTTGTCTTTTGATAGTTTTTCAGTCTATATTAAATTGCAGATATTTTTAATGTTTTTATTATTGATCTAATTTTCAGAGGTGTCACGTTTATCTAGAAGTGTAGAAGAGTAGCACCTTTTTCAGAAATGCACTTGCCTTATTTTCTAATTTTAAAAAATGAAATATATCAGTTAAATTATATTTGTATTCAAAGTAATCCCAGAAAGAAAATCACTGGAGGGTTCATACATAAATTTCTTGCTAATTATGTTTCACTATATGTCCTCTGAGACATTACGTTAACAATATACCAGCACATCTGTTGCATTCACATTTTACCAGTTACAAGTACTGAAGATTTTTTTTTTATATAATGTTACACTGTTTACATTTCTTAGTTTATTTAAGAGGAGGATAATCTTATCTTTGCAATGAATTGAACTAAATTTGCAATTGATATGGGAATGAAATGTTTAAATCATATGCAAATATACGTCTCTGTTGCTTAATTACTGGCTGTACAGATCAGAAATATAAAGACACTAGACATTTTTTTGCTCAAGTTTTATGCAGTTTACTGAGAAATAAGTGCAACACATTTTGTCATGTATGTTTGTTTGTGATTCAACAAATATCTTTTCCCAGCACATAAGTGATGTTTGGTTTAAGTGTTAATCATATTATGAACTGATGCTAAAGCCAAAACAAAATTAGTGCCCCAGAGGGCATTGACAAATAGCTTCAGGAAGTATTCCCGGAAATAATATTATGTAATTTGTTCTAGTTTTAGACTACCATGGTCAATATGAAAAAATGTTACCTGAATTTATCTTTCTCTCTCGAAAATTCAGATATAAATGCAAGCATTCCCATAGTTCTTTTCTGTAATATGCAAATAGTTATGAATATCTGTATATTTTTGCATTTTTGTGTGTGGTATATGTACTACCTCAGACAAATGCTGTAAAAACCGTCATGTTTTCATGCTTTCTATCCAAACTGCAATTCATTCGTGACCTACTTGAAATTCATCCCACAATATACAAGCGGTCTGCAAAACTCTGAGAATCTGGCCGAATTTTAGGTTTGGCTCTGGAAGTTCTCCTGTAGCTTTCATTAAGAAAAGTTTGCAATGTTTGGCTTTTGCATCCCTCAGGCAAATCCTGCTTTGATGGATGAATTTAGTACTTCCTTTATTGAGAATGATACAGCTAGTAAATATTTAAAGCTGGTAATAGTTACGTGGAAGCAAACTTACCTTTATATGTAAATTGCTTCTTATCCATTCAACAAAGGCTTGGCTGAATTATACTTTAATGTTTGCCTTCAAATTGCTGAGAGGTCAGGCATAACGAATGCTGAACAATCAAGCAACGTAAAGCCCACCTCTTCTGTGCCATACTGTATTTGCAAGTTAGTCATTTTACGATAAGTATTGTAGGAAACCTCTACATCTCTTCTTCTGCTGTATGTACACACGCCCCCACGCATGTACACAGAATGTAAATAAATAAATAAATAACGTTGAAACAGATAAAGCCAAATTCCTCAGCTTGAGGTGTCTCTATTTCAGATCACATATTACTACTTTTGTGCACAAGAGAGAGAGTTGTGTAAGCCTGTGTGTTCCGCAGTCCTGCAAGCTGTCACTCAGCACCCACTGATGTCATTAGAAGAATGCTAAAGGAGAAAGATTTGTTATTGTAGTGCTTCTTTTAGCACTGTTTGAGGTGATACATATGCCACAGAATGTGAACAATAATCTATTACAGTTTAGTCAGTCTGCAGTCATGCACCATTTGGTTTCCCTTTTGGAAGTCATATGACTCCTGATGCCAAAAAAAAAAAAAAAGGAAAAAAAAAAAGGTGACAAAACTCATGCATTTCTATTTTTTAAACAGCTCTGTGTTTGTATGTAATGTTTTAAATAGGAATTTGATGAAATCACAGCCTGGCCATTGTTAATCCATGTATTCTGAAAACTGTAATAAAGATATACAGAACATGATTTTGTTAGGTGCGCCAATGTTTTACGTGTTTATAATGATTCTTACCTATTGAGTACCATCATCTCAAAATCTATATTTGTTATATAAAATCAACACGCTGAAGTTACTTTACCTTTTACCTTACTGACATTTTATGAATCTCTATTTTCTTTTCTCTGAGATATCAAGTATATTTGGCTTGAATTTGGGGAAAATGATGCCTTTTCTAATGAACAAGGACTTTAAAAACAAAATAATCCAAAAATGTGTATGATTTTAAAACCCCAACATAAATCATGGTGGTATCATTTTATTTTTACAAAAATAACAATAAAAGGGAGTCGCTAAACAATTTACATGGGTCCATATTTATTTTAAGTGGCTGGATTCCAGTATAGACTTTTTCAGACAGACACATAGTCAATTAGATAGCTGTTGTTGGTGTTTTCCAAATTATTTGCTTCACTCAGTCACAAAATGGTCTTGATGGAATAGAAACTTGACAGACTTTTACTTTGAAAACTGCCTATTGCACCATAAACAACTTAATGATGTCACCATAACAGACTGAACTGCACAACAGTACAGAGATATAGCATTGAATATCTGCAATAAGTACTTAAGATTCTAATTGAATGGAATGTTAATGAGTATGAACAACCGTGTCGATACCACGCTCCTTAGCTAACTTTATATGCAGAAAAGATATGCCAAGGGATGGTCGAAGGCATCATTTTATTTTTAAATGAACTGGACTATAGTTTAAATGCACTATTTGCTATGTGGTGAAGCAGTAAAGGTTTATTCTTATGGGATTAACCAGAAAAAAAATAAATTAAAACCTCCAAGTGCCAGCTATAAATGTAAATGCTGTGATTGTCACGATAAAGAAGAATGTAGTAATGATGTCCTACATGTACCATATTATTCTTCCTTATTTTTATGTAAATGTTCTTGACTTTCTAGTGTGGAAGTTTGAGCTTCCCATCGTCCTCTCAGATATTTTAGCATTTGTTAGATTGGCAGGCAGAATTTGCTCTGAAACAAGTAGCAAGTACCTTAATACCTTTCTCAGTGGTAATTATTTCTTTTGCCTCCTCACATGGTTAAGAAATCCGTATGTGAACTTCAGATTGATAGCAAGTTAGGGTGCTCTGCTGCATAGATAGACTTCTTTCTTACATTTGGATATTTTCTGTAAATTCTGTATTATTTCTTCTAGCCATAATCTCAGAATTAGCCTTCCAACATTTTTTAGGGAAGGCAGTATTACTGGGCTGTAGTAAAGGTATAAAAACATTTGATTGATTTACTCAGAATTATTTTCTAAGTACTTAATGGCTGTAATTAATCTCCTTCAATAGATGTGAAACTAAGACTAAGAAGAAAATTCCAAAGAAGGGATTTTTTATGTTTGGGTTTTTTTTGCCTGTAATCTGTGAGCAAACCCTGATTTAGTCCAGTTAAATTCACAAGGTACTGAGCGCTGTTTATTTGTGTTACTGTAGTAAGGAGGCCAACCTAATAAACCCATCGGAGAGGCAAAGGCTATTAGCTCAGGCACCATGCTAACAAAATCACACAGCTTTTGAGTTTCAACTGGCTCTCCCCCTGCCTGCTCAGGCCACATGCAGGGCAGCCTTGTGTCAGCCTGCAGGACACTGCTGTAGATGTACTCGCAGTGGGGCAGCAGCAGAGGCAGGTCTGCAGGCCAGATTTTTATAAAGGTGATGTGTCCAACTTTCTTCCATTGAAATAATTGATCTCTGTGTTTTAAGGGGCAGAATATCTGTGAGGCACAGATGACTGAAAAGCCCTCTGAGTACTCACCTGCTTTTTGAAGTGCCTGAGTCCTTAAGAAGGAGAAAAAAAAAAAAAAAAAAAGGAAAAAAATAACAAAAAAAGGACTTGGTTGCTATAAGACATTGATCAGATGTGGTTTAAACTAATTCTGATACTCCACTGATGTTACACTGACCCTACATACCCAGAACTCTGACCTGTAGAAGTGACTCCTGCAACATTCGGAAGTGTATGTTTTTAAGCAGTCCTTGAGAGTACAAGAATGACTTGATGAATAATTAGCAGACTGGCAATTCAGTGGCATTAGAGATTCATGTCAGGCTGTTACTGTTTTAGCACTTTGGTGATGCAGTTACCCTGAAGTGGCCAGGAAGACTATTCCGTTTGTGGAAAAAATTGTTAATGATCACACTTCGTCAAACATTCTCTATCTGCTGGAGTAGTAAAGAGCGAAAAGGATTCCTTTGAAGAGATAAAAAACAAGTGCTAACCAAAGGTTATATGTATTATAAACTATGAATGAAGTTGTAAATTTAGCAAAATAGCATTTTGAATGCACCACGGCTTGGTTCCATACCTGCTCAAGTGAAGTTCTTTAAGTGATACAGGTTCATCAACTTAAACAACAGCAGTATTTGCAAGTTTGAAAAAAATACGGAGTAACTGAAAAAAGTGATGAGAATTCAGTGACTTGAATTCACTGCCATGAAGACAAATGAGATTACAAAGGCAAAAAGTAATGACAGCTGTGTAAAAATGTTTTTGCACTACATGTAATGAGTAGTACTAAAACCAAACAAACAAAAAAAGAGGCACATTTAGCTATATGCATTTGACACTGTGACTAATAAGTTTTGAAATTGATCTGTTATACTTGTAGTGACATAGATTGGTCATATGAAGATTGAGCTTCCAGAAATATTTTGAAATTCTGTGAAGACAAGAAAGATCTAATTTAATCATAGAGAAAATGTGTAATATGTATTTTACCTGAAACTAATTAAAATCTCTTCCAATAAGCTATAGTTTCCATTCCAGTGCACAATATTTGAGTAATGTTTAATGAGTTTCAGATAATACCTAAAATAGAGTAACACAATGTTTTATATAACTAACTTTGTGTCTAGATGATGAGTCTTGAGAAAAGTCGTAACATCTTTTTGCTACGAGAAGATGCACTTGCAAACAGAAATGAAATTATTTTTATTCCAAGTAGCATAAACAAGTTAAAATTGAGAGGATTCTTACATATATTTATGTGTGAGTGTTTTGTTCTCCATTGCATTTTGCCGTCCAGAGTTGTGCCCATGTTCTTGAGTGCTAAGAAATTAAGGCTAGGTTTTCAGGCTTCCTAACTGCAGAACTCTGCCAATCTTGTTGCTTATGGGGGAAGAGAGGAATTTAACACAGTTCCAAGCAGGCTGCCCAAGTCTTTTGAGAAGACTTTTGAAGCACAAGAATAAAGTGATAATGGTTGAGATTGTGATTTTATTATTTTTATTTTTTTTATGTTTTTAATCCAGAGAATTTTAGATCATTGCAGGATATTGTTGCCAGTTAGGAGCAAAGCTTACTGATAGTAGTAGGGAGTAGTGTGGCAACTAAAGTCAGTAGTCATGACATCACTAAGTCTAAATAAATACTTTACTCCCTGTTTATGAAAAGTGCAAAATCATAGGGTGTAAACTGATGAAGTTAGACACTATCTACAGTGATAACAAAGCCCGAGAAAGAAGTCAGAGATTATTTGAAATGCTTTTAACTGTGTCCTTTAGCTTTATTTTGGAGTTGTTTTGAAAGAAATTGTTGATGTAAAACATCTCACCTTCAAATGAAAAGCAGAAAAAGCTGTTACTGAATTATTACGGCTGAGAAACACTCAGGGAAAACAATATACAATTGATGAACAAGAAGGATGTGGAAAGAAGATCCAGATCAGTACAACAGTGACTCTTTTATTCTTCTGTTGTGGTTTTAACGTTTTAACCCAGTCTTACCCAAGCGGAAACGCAAACCACAGACACTGATTTGTAGCAGCTTGGCTGGAGCACTGGGCCTCTGTGGGAGCAGTTTGAGCGGATAGATCCTATGTGCTCATCAGGCTGTGCTTCTGGGCAGCCCTGGAATCTGCCTTTGGACTAGTGCAGGAGCCATGCGTTGTGTTTTGATTGGCAGGTCTTGGGAAGGAATTTTGAAAAGCAAGATGCTGCTGTAGGCGAGTTCCAGCAGGGCAGGAAGACAAAGCCGGGGGAAGGGAATGTTCTCTGACATCTTGGATGCTGCCTGAGAAGCAAGGAGCTGTTGCCTCCTCAGTCACAGTTTTACACTGCAGGCTCAGGCAGGCATTATTGCAGCAGTTTGTTTATATGTTCCAGTTTTCTCTGCACTGCAAAGGTTAAGAACAATTTAAAAGAAACTGAAGAGGTAATCTTTAGTTAATTTGAACACTATGGAGGAGTTCTTTGCAATACAAGAGCCCTGTGCATAGATACATCATAAAGCTGTTGGTGCTGGTCCTTTTAATTCTGTTCTTAGCCCAACTACTAACCTGGAGCACGGAACTTAGACTCTGACTTTAATTTCATCAGCTTTAATGTAAGGATAGATTAGCAAAACTTGCACAAGGTTGTGCTGTTACCACCTTGACTTTGGAAAGGTTGGCAAAGAAATTGTTCCCTTACATTGACTAGATAAATTGGTCCAAATTCATTTTGTCTTCCGTCTCCTCGGTAAGACATTAGCAGATTCCTGTAGTTAGTCTGCAAACCCATTTACGTTCCCTCTGCGCTAACTTCTGTAGAATTCTGAACAGTGGAAAGAAAAGATAATCCTGAAAGCAGTAATGTACTTAGATATAATGCAATGAACACATTTTGTTGTCACGACCAGTATGTGTTATTTGAAGCAAAAATTTGTATCGATTCACTTTATGTAGGTAAGTTTATCTTTGAGGTATTGCTGCTGTAATGATAAGCAAGTGTGTGTCTCACATGCACGATCTGTTGTGCACAACGTTAATGCTCTGTATTGATTGACTCAGACCGCTATTCCTCATAAGCATAGGAAGTCTTAAAGCCTCATGCAGATGCTGGAATGTGATTATGTTATGATGGAATGGAGCTTATACAGCGATCCTTTGATTATTAAAGTAATGAGGGTAATTTATTGCCTCTTACGATACCAGAGGCTAAAATGCTGGTGTTAGGGGAAACAAAACCCTACTTGAGTGCTAGTAGACACAAAAGCCAATCAATTGTTGTTAGATAATGATAAGATCCAAATTACAGAGAGCTTTAATTAGTTCATATTTGGATGTTTAGCTCTGGTTAGTATGCCAAACCAGACATCTAAAATGCTCTTCAGTTTAGTATTATTAGTGCTGTTACCTAACGTATTACTGTCATGTTTATGTGTAATACAGTCAGTCATCTGGATGCTACTGTGTAGGTTATGCATATTAAGCCTGGCTGTGCTGATTTCAGCCTGATAACTCTGAAACTGGATGAAATAAATGGCAATTTCTCTGTGGACTTAAGAATCATTCCCCATCTCTATGTCAAACTATAGTTAACCGTATCTATAATTTTAATGAAAGGTAAGTTTTCCATCAAAAGCAAAGTTTCTTCATATAAAAAATTTCCCCAAACCCATCTGCAAGTGCCTAGATAAATATTTAACTTCATAAAAGTTTTGATTCTTGCAGCATAAATAAATTGTTTTGAAAACTGATAGCATCAATTATATGAGTTTGTTGAAACCTGTTGCTTTCTTTAATGCTCTTTGTATGCTGACAGAATATGTCTTGGTTTATGACATAATTTTTTTCATCTCATTAGTTTCTAAAATTAGCTCATTCCTTGCATTTAAATACTCGTATTCTGAAGCTTAAAGGTAAGCTTAATTGTAGTATCTGGTCATTAAAAATTACTTTGTAAATTCTTTATCACAAACCTGGGCATGAATTCTGCTAGGGAGAAAATATTTCTGAGTATCCGGTTACTGTGAATTTAACTAAACACAATGGAAAAGCATTTTGACTCATCTACATTATGTTTGCACAGTACAGTTGCTTAACAAGAATTAATAATCTGCAAGCGTTCACAACATCATAACTTATAATTACTTTATTATAGCATTCCTACTTGGCTGGATACTCAAAGTATACGTTGGTAGAAAAGAGCTATCTCCGGTTGAAGTGAGTGGGAGACAAACGTGCAACTTTTTACTAGTGAAGAATCAACAAAAAAAAAAGGAAGTGAAATGATGATAATCAGTTGTCAGTCTCACCTCTCAATCATCCTGGTAAAAATATCTCAAGGATCCTCATGAGTTACACTGGAAAGCAGCATTTGGTATAACGCATAATGCCAGAAAGGATAGGAAAGAAATAACGAGGAAGAGCAAATTATATATAAAATAGTGTTATAAAGTGATTTATGAAAGCTGCTGTTTCAGAAAATAATGAAAATACATAAATGCCTCAAAGAGAAAACAAGAAAATTGGAAGCACAAACAGAAAAAAATCTGCTATATTAAGGAAGAAAAGGAGAAAACTCACAGCATATGGTTAGTTTTATCAACTAACACAAGGTGTTGCTCAGCTCTCATCCTTCAGCTTGCAGTATGAAGCTCCAGCATGTTTGTCCATAAGGTTAATACTGTTGCATAGCCTGCGAAAGGTGCCCATGGAGGGGGAAGGGCAAAGGGCAGGGGTTAATTTGCTCAGTCAGCCAGGACTGGGTTCCAACTCTCTAAATTGCATTTTTAAAATAATAACCATTATTTTCTTGCCTGCTGAGGTTCGGTGGTCATCTTTAGGCATTACTGCCACAGCACTTCCCTAACAAAATTCAGCCCACATCTCTGTAAAGGAGACCATATACCAGCAGTTTCTTAAGAAACCCCCTAAAAACTGCCATAAGCAAGCAGACTTAGCTTAGAAAACAGGTTTCTCTAATGCCACTTTACAATACATGAAGCTAAACTTAAAGGATGTTTCTTAAATATAAGGTGGAATTAGATATCTACTTTTTAAAAATGTGGGAACAGGAGAAACTGCTTTGCCACTGAGATACTTCTGTATTGTAAAACTACTATACATGCTAAAGTGAGATGGCTTAGTGCGTCTTTAAACTGGAAGTTTTCCAGAATATGATAATCGTAGACTGGAGTAGACACAAATTACAAAAGGGTATGGGAATATAGCTATGCTAAATAATTCAGCAAAAAACTATTTCAGGTGCTTTGGGGGGCTTTTGCATCTGTTCTTGTGTTTTCTTCCTAAATCATTTCATTTCTGTAATCTTACTTCTACAGCAGCAACCATTTAAAGCATTAAATCATAGGCTGTATAATCCCTTTTACACAAAGGAACAATTTTAAAAGGATAAACTTCATTTTTATGGGTTTCAGTGAACTGTATCAGAGAAGTGTTGTCTTTTTCCCATTCAGTTACTGTTTGACTTGAAGTCACAATATGTTTTGCCTTATAAAAATCTTGAGTATTCTTGATTCCTGCATTTGACAGTATTCTTGATTCCTGCGTTTGACAAAGAACTGACATAGTAGATAACAAGTCTCTTGATCTGTTCCTTTTGTTGTCCAGCAAGTGATTCAGACTTGCAGCTACTTATTTGTGAGCAACACAGACACAAGTCTGAGGGTCAGGCACAATTTCTTGTGAAGCAAAATTTAAAACTCTCTCTTGAAACTAAACAGAACTTGGAATGTAATAAAAAGGCATCTGTTGAATGCTGTATCTGATGTCTTTGGTTTGGTTGGACTGTTAGAAACTTCTGGCCTTTGAATAAAATCTATTTATGCATATTATTAAAATACCTGGTTAGAAGAATAATGCCAGGATTAGTCTTCAACGTTGCTTACTACTGGGATTATTCACCTAACCGGCTTTTTGTTGTTGTTGTTCGCTAATTTTGCCATTATTGGTTTTCAGTTTGAGCCAGATTAATGAACACTGTGACATTCGAGGAGAGGTGCATCCTGCCAATTTCAGCTAATATGATGCCTTTGATCAAGGTAGACAAGACACATCAGTCCTGCTGATGTAGTTAAGTAGGGAAAGTCTTTAATGTAGATTCTGCTGTGTCAGCAAAACTATATTTTTACTGTAGTGTGGTGTATCATCAAGGAGCCAGGTTATATAAAACAGACTTCTGTCATCATGAAGTTATTTTCCTTATAAAGTATACTAAGTTTTCCTACATTAATAAAGCATTTCCTCCTAATGCAGATACAGTCTGCGATTTTGGTACAATGCAGTACCAGCACCGTCATAATTTTCTTGCATGTTGATTTTAATCACATTTCTTTCATGGAGGACCAGTTGCAGATGCCCGAGTCTAAAACGGAGCAGTTATGAAAGATCAGGTAGGATCTGATGCCTAATTTAAAACAAATAGTTTCTGTTGAACTTCACCATTTTTTCACCTGTGGAACAAATTCTGAACTCTTTTGCTTTCACCATTTGTTTCATCCAGTATTCTTTCAGTTAGCTTGTCCCTCTCCACTTAATTTCGGTTGCCACTCTGGTGGCCTCCCTTTGCAGAGCAGAAAATTGACGTTATCAGTGAGCATCTGCAGTACACATTTTCAGACCGGAAAAGAGAGGAATATCCAACAGAGTATGTGGGAGAATTCTATAAAGAAACAAAATTTAGCAAACTGGAGCAGTGAGACTAGATCTTCATCATTTTCATGGAAGCAGCCATCTTCACTCATCCAGGTAGGCTTCAACCCAGGAAGCCCTGCATGCTAGTATATACTTTTTAAAAGAAACTTGATTTACCTCTACTCTTTGAAAAATAACTATTACCTGAGGTGCAGAACTGAATAAAGATTTTTCTAGAGTGGAGTTCTCATCCATGTAGCTTCCTGTGTTTCTTTTTCTACAAGCTGACAGCCTTTTGCAATATAACTGTTTTCTCTTTCTCATGCTCCAGAATCATTTTGTGAACCAGTGAGTCTGAGTTAGGTACAGTGGAGAGAAATAGTCGGTTTTATGGACATCTCTTGAGGAGGCAGAATTGACCACAGGAAAGACTGACAGAAATGTCATTAGTTTATTGATGCAGCATGCTAGGAAACAGAACATTGCATCCTAAATGCGGAGGGCTTTTTACTTAGTGCAAGGGAGACAGCAAGGTAAATATGCATGGAGGGCTGAGAGGATGTATGTTCGCTATGTCACTGAGCAATGACAGGAGTTGTATTCATCAATGATGCAAGGGTAAAGGAAGAAGAGGTTTGTATTTCTCAGAAGGCATTGCTTATTCTGGCAAAATGTAAATACATCAATCTATAACTGCCCAGCAGTGTGTGATGTGAATAATTAGTTTGGCCCCAATTCATTTTCGGTGCAATGTAACGTTGGTAGAATTAAAATCCAATCCTTTAACCGTACGTTTTCTCTTCCTCAGAGGAAGCAGTCCCCTGTCTGGCCAAATGCCCTTCTCGGAAAATCTTCTTGGCAAAAATGAATCTCATTCTGCATGTGTCAGTGTTAAATGTATCTAAACCACTGTCTTACTCTAAAATTAATATTTTTATGCCTAATGCTGGGCCCAACCCTTTTGCAGCATTTATTGTTGAAGACAGCCATGTAAGTATCCAGCATGGAGACTGATTAAAAAGTTTTCCGCATAGCTTCTAGCTGGTTGCAATTTAGAATATGAGTTGCTATACTGAGATGCTGAAAACTGTAAACAGTATTTGCATTTTGTTATGAATATTTTGCATAACTTTAAGGATGTTTTCTTTATCCCCAAGTGGGTCTGCTTGGAGCCCATAATGTACTGTGAAGTTTCAGTAACACAGGAAAAATTTGTTGAGCACAAACAGACCAGTATCACAGCAGACGTAACAGCGTTCAAGCAAAGAGTGTTTTGCATCAAAAATGTGTATACATTTGCATTTTTGATGCAAAAATCTACTTAATCAGCACTGCAAATGAAGCCTATAACTGACGCAGTGCAGAATTCTATGAAATTGAAAAGTTCTGTGTTATTTCTGAAAAACAAAGTCTATTTTGCACAGCTCTAACTATAGCTAATGTTTAAAGCAATTTAATCGTCGGTGAACTAACATGGCAGAAATACTCCGAACTTCTTTATCACTGGAAGTTTTTAACATCCTTATCTCTGTGAAGTATACTTTTTTTAAATTTCTGAATTAAACATTTATCCTATTTAATTACTGGGGAAAGGAAAAAAAGCACAGAAAGATTGAGATCTGAATTTTAAACATCATTTTAGGCATGTTGATTTTTGTTCTCGGTTTTAGATGCTTAGGTTGGGGGAAATTCAGCATGCAAGATTCCTGGTGGAAGTCAAAGGTGTTGCAGCTATTCCATCTAAGTCAGTTGTTTGTGTCACAATTGAGGTGTCTGTTCCAGAGATTTCTTCAGAAATGCGATCTGTGCCTGCTGTCCAGAGTTGAATAAGAATTCCAGAGTTTTATTCTCAGAATTCTGACTTTCAAAATGTTCTTTTATTCAGAATGGGTTCTGTTTGCTAGCATTTGTGAGTCACCATACATCCGTCTTCTGAGATGGATGCTACCTGGAAAAGGGAGTGATCTCCATCTCAAAACACCTTTTAATCCAGTTAATAGTTATTATCAAGTGTTACTTTTTTTTGATTTATAATTTCTTTCTTATGCAATTGTCCTTGCGGGTGTTGATTGTTTTTTAGCAAACAACTGTCTACACTACAAAAGTTCCACCAGACCTGACTTTTAGTCTTACCAGAGGACTGACCTCTGGTAAGTCCACACAAACTAAACAACAGTTTTATACCTAGTCTCAATCACATCTCCCTGACATGAGGAGATTATAGATGTGCATGAACCGACAAGGACTCCTCCTGCACGTAGGTGATTACCGTTTTCTCTATTGATTGACAGGAAAAAAAGAAAAGAAAAGAAAATCCCATTTTTAAATCCCACTTTTTACACTGAGATTATAAAATAAGAGTGAATTTCAAAGCAGAATCAAGGGAATTGTTTATTTCTATGTCAGGAGTGGGGTTTTTCTTTTTGCATTAACGTTTTTCAAAGGACAGCCTTCTTTCACAGAGTAAGGGAAGAACTACTTTGTCAATGTCCTTCTATAAGCAGAATTTCTTGTGTAAAAGGTTTAAGGCATTTTACAGATACTGTAAGTATGCTAGTATATTTTGAATTCTATGCTTGCAATTTTAGGAGTTTCATTTCTAAACAATATCGTAAGTCTAAACAGAGAATCTCAGCCAAATGTCAGGCTTCTTGTCTGTAAGGTATTTCCACTCTTAAGTGTAGTGCAGAATGTCGCTGTCATTCCAGTTAGTGCAGCTGATTGGTATTAAATTTGTTTTATTTGACATACTACAATATTTGTGCTTCAAGCTAGGTATTTTGTACAAGATACAGAAACACCACATAATCACAACAGACATTAAGGCTAATGGCAGAAAGGACCTCTAAGAATATGTAAAATGGAAGAAACAAGCTTTCTCATTTTTGCAATGTTCCAACTATATTTATTATAATAATATTAAATGTTATTTCAGGAGAGTACAGAGGTTTTAACCATGACATCTAAATTAATATTTTCCTGGTTTAGTGGACAGTAATATTATTCTTACAATTTTTCCACATAAGGACATCCATTTTTAACACACAATACGTTCGTCATGGTACCTTATTTGCCTAGAAAATTGGGAAGATAAAATTTCAAGTAAGATTCTTAACATTAGCCCCTCTGATCTTAGCTGGCTTCTGAATTGGTCTTGTAAGGCTTTGGAATCCCAAGATCTGTCTCCACAGTGGAGTACTCTCCTTCACTCTGGATTCATCATTTTTCCGCTAATGCTTCCTGTCGAACAGTCGCTGGGAGTGAAACATTTGTACAGTAATCTCAATCCTTAGGCTGAAAAGCACTTGCAAGTGACTTCCTTTGTTCATGGATAAAGGTGCAGGAAGAGGATCCTGAATACTGGAGAGATGATGTTTGACTGTGTCCTTATCTTCTCCTAACTGACAGGCAAAGTCTTGATCCGACTGATAGGGGGTCTAATCATCAACAGCCAAATATACCTTTGGTGCCTTATGGGAAAATATCCAGTGAAGAATCTGAGAATTCCCATGGTTTGCAGAGACATCTGCAAGACTGTTTGCAGTTTTGGAAGAGGTTAAAGGCTGAACGGACTTGAGACTGAATTGCTCTTGTGCCTACTATTGTAGGCCATGTAAATTAAGCATAAGATAATGTTGGCAAGGCATTGGAGGAGAAACTGGGGAGGGAGAAGGAAGCCTCCATCAACACTGCCTGTTTTTATATAAATAGCCTTTTCTCTCTCTGCCTGTCAGTCAGGCATCCTTCACTAGAGCAACATAAGAAACATTTATACATGCCTAACTTAACATTTTACCTTGCTACAGTGCACTCCTAGGGAAAAATAAGGCTTAGATATTCCATTTGATATTAGTGGTATGCAGTACTGCCAGGAGTGGGCAGTTGCTGAACCAAAGAAACTTCTCAAAGAAATAAACACAGTTTTCCTTCCCACATTGACACATTGGTGTCATTGATACTGATAGTGGGACAACTGTCAAATTTTCATCTGCATGACAGATTTATTGGAATCAGTTTCAGGCCATCATAGGGAACCTTTTCCATCATAAGAAGCCAGCAAGCTTCAGGAATTCCTTGGTAACAGAAAATGTTCTGGAGCAGAATGATAGCTGACAGTTTGACTGCAAGGGATGGGAGAAAATGAAGATATTATATATTGGGAATATTTATTTAGAAGTATTTGAAAACTAATTCTAGAAAAAGCCCCTTCTGATGTCTTGAAGTGAATGTCACAAAAGGAAATCTTCAGAGGATAGACTCAGATCTCTTCAGATGTTTCCTGTAATAATATTTATTATATTTTCATTTGGGGAATTGTTATTTTTGTTTTCACTTAGTGTGTCTTTCAGAACTTGATGCTACTGTCCATGTTTTCAACTGATAACATGACAGTCTCAGACATTATTTCTCTGAGATCTCTGAGATCCAGTGAGAACCAGAGTTTCAACCATCATCATCTTGAAATATTGACAAACTACAGTTTTATCAAGTCAAACATCACTTCCCTTTTCTCCAATGTGAAAACTGAGCTATGGAGCTCTAATAAACACAACAGACTGGTCCTTTAGGAGACTCAGCTCAAATTAGAACCCAGAAAATGTTCTCATAGTTCAAAATTAATTTTAATAAATTCCTGAGTAGAAGAAAAAAAAAAATCTTACAATGTGCAGTACATTTTTCTTTTTTTTTCTCCTCATGAAAAGGCACAACTATTGCCACCATATTTATCTGGAGATAATGAGCCATAACATTTAAAAGTAACACAAGAAAATTGACAGGGCAAATGGAAAATAGACAGTTTGGGAAGATAATACACACCTGGAAAGATTAATTTTCTTTGGCTGTTAATGTTCTTTTCCACAGGCTCCCAAGCTTTTGTTAAAAAAAAGAAAGTAACTGCATTGGACTTTCATTTTTCCCCGTGTAAAGATTACCTTCCAAATATATTGCTGCTCTTTTTGTCCATCCCTAAACACTGGATAACTGTAGTGCCTGGGCTTTCCATAGACTTTTCAATGAAGTTCAATCCTCAAAGCCAAGGAGGGAGCCGTTAGCCAGAAATCCAAGTCCAAGATCCTGCAAGTTTGTGTATTCACATAGGTTGCATACAAACATAGTGGTTGTGTTGGGCATTACAGAGAGACGTACAGAGGAGTCTGAGATTTCTCTGCCATGCATTTCAAGTTGGCTTCCATGAGCCTGGACTCCCATTAGTACTATGTTGCTAACTCTGGGACTGAAAAATGGGCTGTGGTGTCCTGACCTTAGAATTACTCTAGTGGCAGATATTATTAAGCACAGTGTAACTCTCAGCCTCAGTGAGCTCAGTGAGTGTCATCAGGAAAATGGTGTGAATAGGCAAGGTTTGCTTGAGGCCATAGCACTATTGACTGCACTGTTCTTAGAGCACTTAACTGCTGCCAATATGTCTTGACCAGAACTGCCTCAAAACTCTTGAACTCCCTAAGAGACTGCTGAAAACAGGACCTGTTTCTTTGGATCCTACTGACCTTTTCTTTGCTGAGAGTGTTTGGCCAAGCAATGCACAGTCCATCTAAGATGATTTTAATACACTTTCAAGACTGTAGAGAAGTCTACCAATGTGCAAATATTAAACCGTGTTATGTCCAGGTCTTACTTTCAGGCCAGGCTGTTACCTGTGTGGCAGTGGCAATATGAATACGTGCTATAAGGGCAGTAAGTAAGGGTTCCATGGTCAATTGCTAGAGATATGTTTATGTTGCTTGCATAGTTTTTTGTTTGCACTCCATTTCACTGTGGTGAGCTTGATCAGAGGCCAGGGAAGTACATGAGCTGGGAAGCACAGCTGGGTGCTATTTGCACAGTGTAGTATTACTGCTACTACTACATATGTAACATTGAACAATGCCATGAGACTCCAGTGAAAGTGAGAGCTCTAAAGCAGACATCATCCTTCTGGGAGAAGGAAGAGATCCCTGTCCAGTGGAAGCCAGCAATATGTGAGTTATAGCTTCTGTTGGCCTCTCTAACTGTAATGGATGTGAGTTGGAAGAGCCAGCAGGGGAACTGGGAGATAACAAACAAACCTCTCCTTTTTATAACTATTCCATAGTTTTTAATAGAAATGATATGTGAATGGTGCAAAGATGTGCTAGGAGCTGCTATAATAGGGATAATAATAATAATATACTCTGTAGATAAACATAACAAAACATCTTATGGAAAGTGTGCATACTCCTTTGTGATTTTAATGCTATACCTTTATGGGCTTTTCCATAAGGATATGTATTAGTATATTAAATATATGTCTAATTACTTGTATTTTTATTGGTTGTTGACAGAATTTATTGCAGCAGCTCTACTTGCTCATATATGAGAGAAGATACACTTATTATCTACTCTATGCAATGTCTACATCTGTTTTTGTTCCGTTCTGCTGCCGTGTAGCTTTAGTAGAGCGAGTAGGAGTTATTTCATTCTGTCAGAACATATAATCATCCCAGGTTAATTCAGAACTTTCCTTCTTTCTCCCAGCATTACCCTTTTACATCCATTGCTTCCTTTGTTTTGGGTCATTGGGCCAGGCTTATGGTCATGGCATCAGAGTTTTACAGTTCACAGTCTGAAACCCCTCCAGTTCTTAACAGATGTTGCAGACAAGTGATATTTAACCACTATTGCTGCACTAGTAAACAGCCACCATGGCAAAAGGTGAAGAAATGCATTAAAAAATAGAAATGACCCAGTAAGATATTTTACTAAGGCTTATCTTACAATTATTTGATCTTACAGTGTATCTCTCTATTGTTTGCCTCCAGTTATCTGTGGGATTTCAGTCCCACTGCTTTTAGAAGCTCTAACCAGTTGCAGCAAATAACTAAGATTACTCTAAGTACTGATTCTACAGTAGCGCTCTTCTTTTAAAGAATTGTGTGTCAGGTCCAGTTCATCAGTCTGAACAAACTGATAGTGACTATAAAGCCTCTAGATTTTTGGTCTAATTCAGACTTTATCCAACTAACTCTCTTTTGTAGAGGATGACTCCAAACCATGACATCAGACCAGAAGCCCACTAAATCTGTGGAGATGTTGGTGAGTCTAAAATCCAGGGATAATTATGGCTCGAGCTGTTTCTAATAATAGGAGGAGAGACCCAGTCTTTCTGTATAAATAAATGCATCAACATGTTCCTCTAAAACAGTGGTAGGAGCTCCTTCCCAAGGGATGCAAGAAGTCCAAAGCAATTCATCTTCTCTTGACATCGTCACTTGTTCATTGAACTTCTCTTTTATCATCCTAGTCCCTTTATTTTTCTTCATTTTTTTAACATTGTTGTAGCTTAAATGCCAACAGAAGTAAAACCTAAAATTTGGTTTTGTGTACAAATATTTATAAGTAAGAATGGGTAGAGAGAATGCCTCTAATTTTTCGTAATCATTCTGATATAGCATTTTCCAGCCAGTTATCTCTTTCTGTGCTTAGAATGTTCAGCAGGGGTTGTTCACCATATGTTTCTATAACATTTAGCCAAGTTAAATCCTGAGTAGAGCCTGTGGACCATTAATAAAATGTAAGTAAATAGTCGTAATAAGTAATAAGGATCATTCAGAGATGACCTTCCCTGGTGGCAGAGCTTAGCTATTCATAACCTTCTGGTAAACTCAAATGATGAAACAGAGGAAAATGATATATGAGAAACAGGTGTAGCATCTGGGGAGCACTGTACTCCTGAGCTGTTTGACATGCTCCTTACATCTGCATTTAATAGAAGAGTAGAAATTATTACTTATCTTGGCAAGTTGGATATGAGAGATAATTAGAACTGTATACCCTTGAAATTTCATGAGCTTGTGAAACAAGTGACAGAACTTTACATTCCCAGTTCATATACTCAAATATAATTGGAAATTGCTATCACCAATTTAGTAGACCAATATGTACAAACTGGAAAACATAATAATCTCCAGGATCCAGTTTGATTTGGACTCATTGCTCTTTACCAACTCTGCTTTCTGATGGATAAATAGGCCAGAAAGTAAGACACAGCTTGAGATGCAAGAGACCTGGACTAATCTGGCTGCTGTACTATAACCTTGTCTGTGACCTTAGAGCTGGATACACAGGCTGCCTTGGTATGTTGTAACCTGATGGTGTGAGATGAACAGCTCTGAGGTAACTACTGCTGCACCTGTACGGTGAAGGGAACTAGGAAGTGGATTTTACAAGAGTCAGTAGAAAGTAGGGACATCATCTACATGAATCAAGAGGAAGTGAAGAAGAGGAGGATGTGTATTAAAACTTTAATTCCTTGTCAGTTTAGGAGTTTAATCTTGGTTTGAGGTTGTATGTTTTAGATCAGAATCCTAGCTGGAATTGAATAACTGTGTCATATGTCTCAATAATCATCACTATTTTCTCTTAATATATATCTACAGAAAGATATATTTCTGCTTCCTTCTGTCTCTTTTCGTATAATAACTTTGTGGACCTATCATTTTCATGGGTAGTGGAAATAATCTTCCCAGAAGCGGGTGGTAGCATTATACTGGCTTTGTGTTAGCTTTCCTCTCTAGTACTCTAGGCTCATGCTCATGTTTCCTACTCCATGGAATATGTTTATTCAACACTTTTCTTTTTTACTTTTTTTTTTTTCTGTAAAATGCACAGATAATCTATTCAACTGGTGAACCACTGTATTACAAGAAATTCTAACCAACTGCTTTTACTCTGGCAAGATGCGATGCTTGCTGTGTTTCCCACAGAACACAATAATGCATGTAAAGCACAGCCAGTAAAAGCCCACTGGGATGCCTTACCTAGAAGGGATAGGCAGCCTAAACGAGTTTAGATGTGACACTGGTTCTGAGCCTCTCATTCCAGTCAGTGGCAGTCCTAGGTGTGTGATCCTTTCAAGTATGAGAAAATGTAGAATTTTATGCACCGTAGACACCACAGTGATCAGCACTGTTACGAAGAATAGAAAAAAAATTGTGAATTTTAAGTATAAAAACTACAACAGATTGCATTTCTATTAGTGGTAGTGTTACAGTCAAGGAAAACAAAGCTTATGCCATGGTGTCAATGTCATCTCTCTTCTATAGATTATGTCAGACTCTAGGGCATCTACTCTGGCATTTTTCACAATTTTCTTCTATAGGAAAAAATGTGAAATTTAACTGCATTTCTTGAAGTTGCCCTTGGCCCCCTCCTATTTCTGTGATTTTCTTTATCACATCTTTAGAAAAAGGATGGAGGAAAAAGAAGAAAGCCTTTGTTGTTTGTCCTGACTATTCTGTGTAAAGCACAAGCAGTCATGGAGGAGACACATTTTGCCCACTGTCCATTTTTGAGTTCTGTGTCTATTGTTCCATTAAATCTTTAATGCAAAAGTCTTTGTATGCTTCTCTGCTTGATTAAGTATACACTATCTTCTTTCATCTTCATCATTAAACTGACAGTAATGGCACAAAATTGAATGCCTGACCTCTAAGTCTTTGCCCCAGTAAGTATACCAGAGAAAGACTGGTTATACTTTAGTCCGCTGTCATCAAAGTTACAAAGATTTAGTTTCTCCAGTTCAGAGACAGTGATTCACATCAGAAAAAAACCAAAAGGTGCAGATAATTACCATTTATTACCTGCAATACAAATCAGATCTGAATCCTCTATCTGTGTTGGCGTGAAAAATAACCACTACTCAGTGGAGCAAAAGGTGATGACCCACGGGCTAATGAAGTGTCAAAATGAAGTCAGGAAAAAAGATTGACTTTCAAAGTTAATGAAATGTACAGGGAAAAATAAAATGGTAGATATTTTATTTGTTTTCCAGGATTAACACTGATTTGTTTTCTTACTTTTTACTTGCTACAATACTGTAGAATAGGCCCTATCTAAAACCAAAACATTTTTGTTGAAAATTGTATCATGTTGAGAAGGCTTAAAAATATAGGCAATCCCCTTTATTATTCAGAGAGCTCTTTTTGTTCTTCTCTGAGATTACAAGTTGCAGATAAAACTGACTGTTGTATGGATGAAGTAAGACAGCACTACTTCTGTGAAATCATCCCACAGACTTTGACAGTCTATGGCATTGCTGCTGATGCTTCACCATAAAAATCTAGCTCCATTTTGCTTTGTCTAAAAGGGAATGGAGGCACACTATGTTCTTTTCTCTTTTTTTTTTTTTGCACAAGAATCAGGAATAAATGTCCCTCTAAGCAATTCACAGGCAAATGGCTACATCTATATTTAACATTTCGAACTAGATATAATGGGGTCTAATCAATCACTAATAATCTTGAATTTAAACATACATGAAAACTAGTAAAGTGCTGTTGTTCAAAATTCTGTGGTATAGCAGCTCTGATTTAAATTATTCCAACAGAAGCTATAACGTCACCTATCAACATCTAAGCTACTTTTCAAGAATACAAAAAAAATGAAAGTTCATTGGCTTTACCTTGAAACTATTTCTACTAGCTGTTGCAAAATTTTTGTTTGTCTACTTGACAGTTTACTACTTTGGTTGCTAACTTGTATCGTCACATAATGAGATCAAGTAACAGCTCAGCCTTAAGCTGTCTGTCTGTCAGCATATTAGCTATTCTGTCATGGAATAGGAACTAGCAGAGCAGCTTGGATAAATCAGCTTTCGCAGTTGTCATTTCCTGCTATGTGAGGACTTTATGTTAGAAATACATTGTCTAGATTAGGCATGGATTGATAGCTGTGCTCTCCAGGAATGATGAAGAAATATCAGAGATGATCATTATCCACATAGTCAGCTTCTTCTGGCCAGTCGCTGCTTCTTGTTCCATGGGAATAACTCTTACCCAAATCCTTCTGTACAGCTGAACTCGTGTGAGCAGCAGTGAAAAATTACATCTGCAAGTGCTTTTGTAATGGAGCTGAGCAGCTGGCAGAACAGAATTCCTAAAAGCGCTGCGTTGCTTGAACACAGTTTCTGGTGAGGTTTAAGGAAACAAGTAGGCGATATCACATTTCCTTCAACAGGAAGTTTGTCGAAGGAAAGGATAAAATAAAAACAAATAAAAGAATAAGTTTTAGTCTCTGCAAAGTAGTGTGAAATACTGAACTGTGTTGCAGGACTAGAGCAAAGGTTAACATTGGCATCTACGATATTGTACAAATCTTAGCCCCAGTTTCAACCCTGCTGGCATAAATGTTAGAATTAAAGAAAGAAACACCACTGAGAAGTTTTTTTCTACAGTGAAATAGACTAATGCTATAGCCTTCCTAATCATGCAGTTATGTATCAGGTTATTAACGCTAATATTTCTTAGTACTTTACTCATAACGACTTTTCCATTCCTAAAGTTGTTAGCACACACCTGGGTGGGGGAAACAACCCTGACAAAAGGTTCTGTCTATCCATTTCTGGCAATCGCAATGCATTGCTTTATGCTGTAATTGCAAGTTTAGAGTCCTCACAAAACTCTAAGATGGCATTTCTGGGCACAAGATGTTTCCCTTTTGGCATAAGATGGTATTTAGAGAACAGCAGACAAACTGTCTGTTGTGACCCAGCCTTAGCAAAACGGCTGTTTTAGAGAGAGCTGTCTGAGGGTGAGCCGAAGATGTGATACCTACCTGGCCATACTTAGGCCATACTTAGCTTTTGAAGCTGCACAAAGCTGCGGTAGAAACTTTGGCATTTAGGATGCACTGCAATACATTCCATGTGTTGGAAGTATGGGATTTGGTGTAAAACTGTGTGCAATGAAGAAGCAGAATCACACTGAGTTCCATCAAGAGGTCTCAACATGATTAAAGAAGTAAATGGCACTAAATGAAAGGACCTGTACCTCTTGAATACTATTCCCTGCAATAGGGACTAGTAAGAGCAAACACTATGATACACAAAAATTAAAACTGACTATACAGGCACAGGTTAATTTTATTCAATAGTAATCTACATCCCCTATATGAAAAAAACACTGCTCTTTCTGTTACTCATAATGTTAGGAATTGGATTATGTGGTTTAGGGTTTAGTTTTTTTCTTCCTCTAAATTTTTGAGCTAATTTTTATAACCAATTTTAGAATACTGAATAAACATACTCAAATGTAGTATCTCTGTGCTGTGTATAGTGTTTTACTGCTTTACAAAAGTCTCAAGTTATCGACAGGAACATAGGAAAAAAAGAGATTTTATTAAACTAATAATTACATGGAAGTCTGCACCCTGTACCATTCTTGCTTGTCTGTATTCTCTTTTCATACCTATGGGACCAGAAACTGTTAGATGGAAGCTGTCCCTATTATTCAGAATACTGGCTCAGGTAAAAACGATCCTTCCACATAGATCACTGACTCTAAGAAAAAGCTGATTTCATAGTTGTCCATGAGAACCCTTTGATTTGAAAATGCAGTTTTTCCACATGAGATATCTGAAGTATGAATATTTCCACCAGTGATAAAAGATGAATAAGCTTTCCCCAGGAGCATCTCCCAAACCCATTCCAATATGTCAATCTAGAGCTTTGCTAAGCAGAGCCTGCCATTCATGCCAAAGTGTGATCTGGTGGTAAGATGTGACATATGGGCACTGAGATTAAACCTCCTAACTTATCACTTACAAATTAAACTGGGATTGAATGTCGGACGCATCAAAGTTTTTTTGCCCACGTCGTGAATGGAACAGATTTTTTATGGTATTCTGTCAAGGCACAAGCATAAGAATCAAATCAAGCAAAAATTGTAAAAAAAGTAATACAAGTAATGAAATCAAATACTGTAGGAGCTGAAACTTGATCTGGGGGGAATTCATAGGAGTCTCTTTTATACTTGTCTAAGAATGAAATAAGTACTGTCTTGCAATGTGTGTGGCAATGTACTGGAGAAAAATAGAGAAGGTAATCTTTAACTTAGGATGATAAGGTTCCTGACCCCAATTCTTCAAATGCTGCTTGTTCACAATCTTGGTGCTATTGTTATATTTTTAATGCAGATGTGAATGAGGTAAAAGTCTTATTTCAATCCATTATGACTTTTTCACCGCTCATCTGCAAACACATTGAAAATCTGACTCCCACACGAAGGCTCCAGTATCACAGGGTGCCAGGCTTTAAACACAGGTAAGCACTATTGGCATTAACATCAAAGGTCAGCAGTAAATTAAGAGATTTTTGACCCCAGTTGCTACCTTTATACGACTATGAGACTCTACTTCATGGTGTTCACAGAAGGCTTTCTAACATCTGTACAGAAGCAGAGGATAGCCTATGCATTGCGGTTTAAAGTGCAATGTTTTGTTTGTTTACCTTATTTCCACTAAGCCTTTGAAAGAAAGGAACATATGGACACTATATATAGGAATTATTTCTCTGAAAATAAAGTGCAGCTACCTGTGGGACTCAACAAAGCAGCTGTTTAAAGATCACACTAGTTTTTAAACAAGAAATGAAAAACACGATTTCAGGATCACTGCACAGATCAGCAACATCTGTGTTTAATACCACAATATAGCATCACTTTGTTATTGCAGAAGTACAGAATTCACTTTCAAGCTTTGGGATTTAAAACTAATCAAATTAAAGATCAAGCCAGGGACTGATAATTTAAAGATGGACACTGATGTCATTTTCTTAATAGAATGTCATTACAGCTGAGAGGAAACAACGAGGCACACCCTTGCTATCATCGTTCTTTTCTCTTTTTGCACGAGCTGCGTAAGTGACATTGAAACTGTGTTCCGACATTGCCAAACAGACTGTTTGAGCAGTTTGGGGGGACACGTCAAGCTATTGTGCTTACCACTTTGGCAATCAGTAAAGTCAGAGAGCTGAATAAAAAGGTGTGGTTAGTATGCTGCTTCTGTCGTATTTCAGTCAAAGAAGTGCCTGGAAGAGTGCATAGTTTGGTGGGCTAAATCCTGATGATCTTCTTGTACAGCCCATGCTTGTTTCTCCCTCCTTGTAATGATCAGTGAAGAAGGGCCGCCACTGCATGGCATAGTTTTCAGGAGAGCTGGAGAGAGGCAGTTCAGCTGTGTGTGGTTTCCTAAGATTTTGAAGAAAGTTTGCAAAGCCGTCAGAGAGTGGCTGTATCTCCCTGACTTGTAAAAGCCTGTCTTCACTATAATGAGGCTTGACAACAGTGAGGCTGTTGCAGCTTCTGCTTCTGACTCTGTTTGAAAATAGTGGACAGTTACTTTGTTGTTTAGACACTGACCATCAACCATCTACACTGACACTATTTTTTTGTACGCAGAAGAGAATACCTGGTACGCTGTGGCTTTACTCTACAAAACAGCTTTCTGATTTTATGCAAGCCTCTCTGATAGAACTGTGATATAAAGCTGAATACTGACCTTGCCTAATATTTTTCAATTCCTTTCTTCTATAGTTGACATCACTGAGCTTGGATGTTCCAGATGATGAGCTTTAACAATGGCCACTTCTGCATTTGCATATACAGCACTAAATAAATGCAAACATGCAGCAGAAAGGTATATGGTATATATAGTAAATGCAATTCAAGAGTCATAGAGAGCATGCGTGTGATAATTATTTTCACTCCTGTGTACTTATGCTGCATTTTACCTCTCTCACCTTAGTGAAGATGGTCATATGCCATCTTGATGTGGTTGGTATACTGGACAAACAAAAAGAGCAGATAAAATAGTCTTCAGTTTCTGAGTCATGATTATTAGTTCACTAATTGTTTTCATATTAAATGTTCCTTTTATTTACTTATGTTTGAACAATATTTATGTATTTTGAAAGATTATGAGATGTTGTTTACTGCTAGAACATTATTACTAATAAATCAAAGAATTCATGCCACTGGTATGTAGTTTAACATTTTTTTTTCTTCAAGGAAAAGAAATATCTTAAGTATGCTGCTTGCCGTCTACAGAAGGCTTTATAATATGTAAAGGTTACGTTCAAAATAAATAAAACGTAACATGCAAACTCATTCTGGCAGTAATTTTTCTCCTTAGAGCATCACAGCTATTCTCTGTATATTACAATATGTAGCCCCAACTATGTTTACTTCCCAGGTTAGTGCTGGGTATCATTTCAAGTCCGCTAGGTCAGACCTGAAGAGTGATTATTCAGAACTCTTGAAACTCTTAAGAAAAACTACTATTTTGATCACATTAAGACTTTTGCTTCTCCCCCTTTCCATCTGTTTTAAAATGCCTGGATGCTCAAATATCCATGTAGGAAGGTGTTAAAAGAAATGCTCATCATCGTGTCTTGAAGTAAAGGAACAAATGTCTTATGAATGCTCACTCTGGTATCTTCAAACTTCTGGAGCAGTGATATTTCTAAAAGGTTTGTATTCTACACTCATCACTACGTTTACCAAGCACAGTTGCAGGTTTTAAACCCTTTACTTCCAAAATGCAATTTTAAATTAATATATTTTAACACAAGCTTTATATTTAGCTTCCCTTGTGAATAAATTATTCTGCTGCCTCTGAAACCTGTGGACATAGGATGTTATTTTTAATGGATGTGAAGATAGGATACATGTTTCCTGGTAAGATTTCCTAAGTTGGAATGGATATATGTTGCTGGAATATGCCATTTTCATTTTTCCTTTTATCCTGAAGATGACAATGAACAAACTTTCTTTTCAGCATTCATTAATGGTGTGCTTTAGGTGTCTTTTGATTTATGAAGCTGTAAGAATGAAGCAGAATGTTCTGAGGCCTTTCTTACAAAACCAGTCATGACTGAAATCATATTAAATGTTAACTAGAGAAATGCTATCCAAAGAAGGACACCTTGAGATGGAATTGGATTTTTAATTACTTCTATTTATTAAATAAAATGCACTCATTCACTCAAATATGATACAATTCAAGTTTTATATACAAATATCACAGTTGTAATCACAAATATATAGACACAACTATAAATCTTATGCATAGAACTATTAAAATCTTTTTCTAAACCAAAAAAGTCCTTTAAAAAAATTTGCATTTCCTTGAAAATAGGGCTGTTCGTTTTAATGACTGTCTAAAGGAAGCTAAAATAAATGTTGTAGATATTTATATTTTTATTTGAAAATATTGACAGATTTCATGTTGATGATGTTTAAGTGTTTAATTTTGAGGTGGTGTTTTTTGGTTCGTCTAGCTGTTTGCTTCAGTTTTTTGATCTTTCCTGTTATCTGTTTGAATATGAAGATTAATATGAGAACCTTTTAACAGGACAATATTCTTAAGATTTTTCGATTTTTCTCATATATGCATTCATTTTTTTAGAAAAACAAAACTGACACCGAATTCCATTCTAACCCAAAGTAAGTATTAACTGGAATTTTTCCATTTCGCCATTGAACTTGACTAATAGCCGATACAACCTTGTTAACACCTTCAGAATTTAATTTTGTGTACACTATAAGTTCCCCATCTTGAGCAATGGTATTGACTATTTATCTGTGCAAGTACATAAAGACTTTGCTTTGCTGGAGGTTGCTTACATATAAATTCAAGCTGAGAATTTCTAATAATTACCAAACAGAACTGTGTAAATTAATTTATATGTAATCTCAGCTGATTACCACAAACTTAGTAAATACCAAATACAACCCAAAAATTTCTTTGGGTTCTGATGTCTTGTCAATACATACTCATCACAGCTTGTGATGGCAAGGCTTGGTTTGCCCATAGAAAGGATTATTCTGTTCTAATAATAAACTGTCAGTCTGTGGAAGGTATCTGAGAACCTTGCTGAGAAGCATGAATTTGAACATAAGGCAATTTTTATGCTGCTAAATGTGAAATCATAATGTTTTTGCTATTTAAACCAAGCTTATTTCACAGCCTGAATTATTGTGGTACAGAGAAAAAAAAAAAAAAACCACCAAAACGTGAGATACTGAGTCATTGAAGTGAACAAATCTTTAAGCAAGCCTTAGGACTGCTGTTAATTTAAAAAATCTGCCTAAACATTTTCTGTGTGAACGTATTTTTATATGTGCTGTATAAAAATGGTGGCTGTTCTTTCTCAAAACTAGATTTGGTTTTCTGTTAATGACTGGTTTGTGATGGCTTTTCAAAAGCCAGTTCTACAGCACACAAAGATGGAAAGAAAGGCAAGAAAAGGGAGGAGGGCTTTGCCTAACTCACCTTCTCGTACAAAACAAAAAAAAAAAACCTCGAACAGGCCTCCAGATGAAGAATCAGTAGTTGAAAAAGCTGCTTGCTGGTCAACAACACAAACTAGCAACCATTTCATCCTTCTAGTGGTACCTATGCAAGAAGTTTTTGAGGTAAGGTAAATTTCTTTGACTGGCTAAGTGTCTTCAGTGAGAACAGAGTTCAAAGGAGTGATTAGCCAAACACTTCCAGAAGGAAGCATCAAATCTCTTCCGAGGAATCTGTTTTGAGAATAATCATCAGAGAACTTACAAAGTCACCTTTGTTGTCAAAAAGAGAAAAACAGCATTCTAAAAAATGTTTCCTGTTGAAAGCATTGAGTTTGAGTACTCGGGGGTTTTCAGCTTGGTTAAATTTCACCTTATGGAAAACACACGAGAGAAGTTCAGTGAATTTTCGCTGTGGTCCATCAGGTTGTAGATTTAACTCCTTAGTCTGGCAATATAAAGCATGACCATCCCATCCCACATATATTAAGATCAGCAATATAGGCAAAGAACAGAAGATCTGACCCAGGCTTATGCCAGAACAAAGCTCCTTTCCTGAAAAGGAAATGGCTTTATGACTGTGAATTGGGAATTCCTTTAGGGTAAATTTGATGAGACAAGCAGTGAGATTCTGCTTCATTTTCCAAGAAATAACAATGAGATTCCCATACATTTTCAGAGAAATAGCAACTTGTAGAAATCCCCTGCCCTCCCTGTGCCCTATTTCTTCTCTGCCTTTAAAAGTCTAGATCCAAGTAACACAGATTCAGGTCAGCGGAGCGTAGAAGGTGACTGCCTATGGCAGAATTTGGCCCAGAACATGAGATTTCCATTCTCATCTCTCCTGTAGTGGAGAGTAAGGTAGACAGTTGATAAAGTCTATAACTTTCTATGTGGGGGTTTTTTAGGCATTGTTAGTAATTTTGCTGTTTTACAAATGTCTTGAATTAAATGAGATTACGGAAAAAGTCCATTCTAATTTAATCAAATTAAATGTAATTAGATTTTGTATTAATTTTTTTCTATGTCAAATTTATTACCTTTAGGAGGATTTTTAATATAGTATATATAAATAGTAACTCATAATAAGGATCAGAGTAATAGTGAAATGAGGTTTTATTTTATTAGACATTACAATTCCAGGAGTGATGAATTTATTTAGAAAGATTTGTTTCTTTGCTTAACAAGTTAGTATTTATGAACAAAACTTTTCAATTTAGTTACATCACATCACTCTCAAAATCAATAAACTTAGTTTTTTATTATGAATAACATTTGTGCTAATTTTAGTCCTATGGCAAAGAAAAGGAAAAAAAAAAGGAAACTGCGACTGATTTGCTTCTTTCTGCCTCACCACATGAAGTAGAAATTCTATTTGTTCCCCAATGTGTTAACCAGCACATGAATTGCATTTGTTAGAAAAATCTTCCTTTTGTAGCCAAATTTTTAGAAAGCTAGCGTAAAACCAGATACAGATCCACTGAACATATGAGCATTTTTCCTGTATTTGTGTTGTTAATGGAACAAGTTGCATATTTGAATGCTATATATGCTGATTAGATAGAGAAAAAAAAAGATCCACCTGGAACTGTCTTACCGATGATCCCATGGGATTCATTTCAGTTTAAACAAATTTAGGCCATTGCAAACCGCTGGTGGTAAAACCAGCTTATGTGCCAGTATTCTGAGTCACTGCTATAATAAATGTGATTTTGATGTGCTGAAAGGGTTATCTGCTAATAGTTTCAGACTTCAGCTGTGCTGTTGCTCACTCTTCTTGTGAGCGAAGGAGACCTTTTACCATATTCCAGATCACCTGTGGTGAACCAGAGCCTCTCCCTTTTGTTTCTTCTGCTGCTTCTCCTGTACAGTCTGGGAGGGAAGCAGACCTTTGCTGTAAGGCATTACAACACTCCCATCTCCGGCTGTTAGTGTGATGCTGACCATTGATTTGTTTAACTCTGGTCAGCTTGTCAAAGACGACAGGCTTCCAGTGATGACTTTAACTTATTTCTAGAACAGGAAAGAATATTTTAACTGATTTTCCTTTGTAAACTTCTTAACTCACTCTTAAATATTCTAAAAATGGGATTAATCAGCTCTAGCCAGGCAACAAATTACTGCAGATGAATAATAGATGTTTCATGCTTCTTTTGCTGTTATTTATTTCCTGCTAGGTTAGACAGCCTCCCCTTTTACCTGGTCTTCACACTGGCCCTGCTTCCAAGTGGCTGGTCCGTGCAGTCTTTTTGGTTTATGATGAAAAACAATTGACAAGGTGCAGTAAGTAGCACAAATTCATCATCCATTTCTCCATTTCATGAACATCCTGCATTTTTGAAACTGTTTTCATTCCTTTTGGAGCCTGGAGACCACTGAAGTAATGATAGCTTACCCTAGGAGCAGATTTCTTAGTAAACACTGTACCTTTGTGAAGAAATAGCTATTATTATGTTCTAAAGAAAACCAAGCGTGGTGATTGTTTTTTGGGTTTGTTCTCTCTTCTTTTTTGCCTTTTTTTTTTCTACTATTTTTATTTTTTTGTTGTTGTTGACTTTTTGTTTGTTTGTTTGGGTTTTTTTGGTTGCAAAGTATTTGTTTCTTTATTAAAAGAAACAACATTTGGGGGATTTTTATCCATTCATTCAAACATAAATCAGTGTGATAAACCATTTCTGAGTAACCTGTTGTTAACTAAATGCTTCATCATACAGCTTCCATCTTTGTCTACCATAAGTCAGAATTACTGTCTACTGAGGAGTAGAACTGTCACCTGTGTTTTAAAATTTACAGATTTTTGGAAAGAACAAACTCAGAGCTTGTTTGGGAACGTGTGTCTGTATCCTTTCCA
Organism: Baryphthengus martii; assembly: GCA_013396935.1. NCBI lineage: Eukaryota > Metazoa > Chordata > Aves > Coraciiformes > Momotidae > Baryphthengus > Baryphthengus martii. The sequence goes on from VWZK01007400.1 coordinate 73,637, forward strand.
ATAGTTTAAAGTACTCACAGTAGCAACTGAAGATCTTCAAAAAGCATTTCTATTTTGAAACCTACACAGTAGAACATAACTCTGGGAATTCTATGCATTTTGGGTACTTATGCTACATATGAAAATAGGTGAAATGGAATCAATACTTCTGAAAAAAAATGACACTTTGTCTATAAATATTAGTGGAAGGGTTTAAATATTTGGTTTCACACCGCTCAAGCTAATCCATGCAGGATCAGAAATTAGTGTAGGAATGACTGATGGCGTATAATCAGTGCATTTTAGGCATCCATAATCATATCCACCTCTTTTCTCATAATTGGATATTGATGGAATATACTCTAAGTTTCTTTCCAAAGTTAAAATATTAATCTGTAAAGGGAGAGCTATTAGCCCTGCAGTTTCTCCTGTGACTAAACATTAAATGGCTACAATAAATAACTTCTTTTTAGACAATTGATACCACTACAAAAAAGACAATGTCTTGCTGCACATTTCATGGTGCGCTGCATATTGAATCCTTCAGAACACAAAGCTGCTGGGCATTTTGCTAAGTCAAAGATCAGTTTATCAATATGTATAGTTTTAAAAGCTTCATACAGATCACATTTAAAAAACAGCAAGAATTTCTCAGCGATTAAATGTCATCCATCTTTCAGCTCTACTGATAAACATTCTGTTTGGTGGTGGTAGCAAAAGTATTTTCTCTGGATCGATTTTCCTTGATCTCTAAATTCGGTGATAGAGCATCCTATGAAAAAATGCTTGGAAATATAATTTTCTTGATAAGGAATGCAAGGTATTTCTGTGTTTTGTTTTTTTTTCTTGCTTGCAATAAGATATTCACAATACAAAGTGTTAGCCAATATGTTATCTGTTGATGTATGACTGAGCAGCTGAAAAGTACAGACAGTATGGTGTTATATAGGTCTTAATTATAAAGATGCCTTTCACACCTCTGATCAGCTGTGAGAATTCTTATATTAAGTCTAATTACTACAAGCATTCCAAACCCAAGAACCATAATCTCATTAATTCAGTAAATTATTGCAAGGTTATACCCACACATATATTTTTGGATATTTAAAGGAGAATCAGATTAATTAAATTGCAGGGCTTCTTGTGAATTTTTGTCTGTCAACCAAGGAAATCATTTCAATCTGTCAGAGTAGAAAATAATACTGGAGTCCTACCCAAAAAGGTGTAAAATTGCAGCTTAGTAAATAAGGTCCTTTTCCATTGTTCTTTAGAATGCTTGGTTTCAGGGCAAATGAAATATTTTTTTATTTCAGAAAAAAACAAATCAATCCAGATATAGTTTAGGACCTGTATGGCAACCAAATCTCAACTAATACATCTGCGCATTGGTTCTTAGTCATAACTTCCTACTGTGCCACAAGATGTGAAACAGAATTGGAACAGGGACAGAAACTTACACTGAAATTGTTTCCAGGCAAGCAATTTTCTAACAGAAAATGCAGATTTCACAGAATCAGTTTTGGATTTCTGGAGTTGTTTCCAGGGAAGGAATTTCCTAACTAAAGCTGCAGATTTCACAGAATCTATTGAGTTCATTTGGTTTTTGAGAATGCATGATTGTTGATATTTCAGTAGAAGTCAAGTAGATATGCTTTCATTTTTGTCGAGGAAGACAGAAAACTCTATTGGGAAGAGTTGAGAAGTCAGGATGATGCTAGCTAGCTCGCTGTTGGTCAGCTGCCAGGTGGACTACAGGACTATTCAGTTAGCTGACCAACCGAATTCAAATATCTTATTCCCCTCACTGGAAATTCCAGTACAACAATCCAGAAGTTTTAATTGAATGGAAATGTAGCCATCTAGCAGCCCCGTTCTATCCCTTGTTTATATTCCTGATATCTGCTTGGCCGCTGCTTTTGCATGAAAGCTGGCCTCGATTCGCTGTGAGAAGTAGAACACAGATTGGAAACTTTAAACAGTAGTCCAAGCTTATGCATTTCTCCCGGGAAGCACTCACGTTGCCTACCCACACAGTCCTCGGTACCAGCTGCCTGAAGTTTGTTCCTGATTCCCCTGCCTCTGCAGCATAGGAACGGGTTGTGTGTTTAGCAGATGGCAGAATGAACTGGCCGTGGCTGTCACGATCACAAAATACCTATTGATGATTTGCACACTATTAATCAAATCCGTGTATTTCAAACTCTGTTATCTAAGAAGAGCTGCCCACCTTGTCCCTAACACTACTGTCCAGAGGATTTGATTCCATCTTATGATGTGTTTAATTGTATATGAGAATACTCAGCTACGTTATTTAGAAGGACAGTTTTAACAAAGAAGCTTTGATTTGATCTCTCATCTCCAACTTTACAGTGCCTTTCTGCTATCAGTAAAAAAATCTTCTAATAATAGAAAGTCTAGAGGTATCTGGGCTGAAATTCCCCAGGAATATCAAATGTGCTGAGAGTAATTTAGATAGGAGTTGATGAAAGCACCATTTGTACCACCAGTCTCAGAGGAAGTTACACTGAGCAGTTACACTGACCTAATCCCTGCAGCTAAGTAATGGTCCTTTTTTTTTTCTTTCATGTTTTCTTTTAGTACTAATGCAAAATATAAGCAAGCTATATGAAGACATACTGCTTTAGATTATCTCCTGATAAAAGTAATTTATATTCTACAAGTTTATCAAATGAGAAGTTCTGATAATTATGCTGCCTCATGCTCTACCTTTTACCCTTTATGGCTTGCAACACAATCCTCCTCACCCAGGGCATTTGGGGCTGTGAAAAGCACTTGTCACATTGACAGGTGTGGACAACTACGGAAAGACAAATATAGGAAAGAATACTTTCCTACAGAGGTTCTTAAAATCTTGCTTAACATTTTGTACACCTCTGTATAAAAAGAAGTTTCCATGCTGGTATACTCTGCCAATGCAAGCAAGTTTCCTACTTACGGAGGCATGATCTTGTTTCCTTTCTGTGCAGAATTCTTTCTCTCGTATCTCTAGAGACACCACAAATTTTTGCCTCTTGACATGGTTTTGAGGACCATGCTATTTTTAGGGAAAAAAACCCTATATGATACCACATTTTTACTAATTGGATAGTTTACTTTTATGTATTAAGGAAAGGTTTGCTCATCAGTCTTTTCACAAAAAGTTTTCATTTGCATCTATTGTCATTTTCTAAGGTAATTTTCAGTTAGTTCAACATCTTACTACCCTTTATTTACTTCTTATGCTATTTTAACATCAACATTATTAGGAAAGGTACATGGTGCCTTCATCTAGCAATGTAGAACACTACTGAGACTGACAGAAACTGCTGACCTTTCCTCCTTCCCTTAGCCTTTATTTTTGTTTGGTAACCCAATAAATCACCTCTCCAAGTAGAGTGCCCACAGTGGGAGAGAGAGTTCTTACAGTCCAGTATGAAAATATTTGTGTTACACGTGGTTTTTAAAATGTTTTTAACCTATCTTCTTTTTAACCAAAGCTGTATTTTAAACTGTGAAAATAACAGTTTGACTGTTACAATAGCTTTCTGCCCTGGCCAGCACTGTTGCTTGGAATAAGGCAGACTTTGCTCTCATATTTTGTGTACAGTTTCTGCTGAGTTTAGCTGGAGACTATGTATGAAAGGTGTTTAATTTCCTGCATTAGTCTCCCATTGGAAAAGTCAAGAAGTTGGAAACATCCTAATCGTTTAGCCCCTACCAGTCTTTCATCTGTGATGTCCCATCGCAGCTAAGTGGCTGTATGGGTCTCTCTATGGCGCAAAATTCTAAATAGATCTAAAAATGTGTTTACCTGGCAATCTTCTCTGACTACTTTTTTAATGATATTCACTAAGAAAGATATTTTGCAGCAGCACTTGAAAATTACAATTGGAAATACGCAGAAATTCTGCAGTTCCACTGCGGTTACTTTTTTTCCCTCTGACCTTGTCTAGGTGGTGGGAGACACAAACTTCCTGGATGGCATAAGGACCATGACCGAGAACAGATTCTTCATCTTGTTTCTGTTCTCACGGGAGATGAACTCTGTGCTGGTGAGTTACCACAGCCATTTGTCTGATAAGCTAATGTCATAGCTTTGCAGATTTTGGCTTGATGCTGTGATACTTCTCTGTCTGTGCTCTACATCAGACAATATTTGAATGGCTGACTGAAGCCTTGATGTTTTATGAGCAGTTAGCATTTTTTTTTCCTTTGCTATTTATGTTAAATTTTCTTGTACTACTTTAGGCTGTTGCTGCTGATGATTGATGTAATTCTAGAATGGTTTGGGTTGGAAGGGACCTTTAAAGGTCATGTTGTCCAACCTCCCTCCAGTAAGCCGGGATATCTTCAACTATCTATCCTCTTTTAGTTTAAAACCATCACCCCTTGTCCTACCACAACAGATCCTGCTAAAAAGTCTGTCCCCATCTTTCTTATAAGCCCCCTTTAAGTATTGAGAGGCTGAAATAAGGTCTCCTCAGAATCTTCTCTTCTCCAGACCGAACAGACTTAACTCTCTCAGCCTGTCCTCATAGCAGTGGTGTTCCAGCCCTCTGATAATTTTTGTGGCTTCCTCTGGGCCCTCTCCAACAGGTCCATGTCTGTCTTGTAGAGGACTCTGGAGTTGGATGCAGTACGCTACATGAGGTCTCGCCAGAGCAGAGCAAAGGGGCAAAATCACCTCCCTTGACCTATTGGCCACACATCTTTTGATACAGCCCAGAAAATGGTTGGCTTTCTGGTCTGTGATAGGAAAACTTGACAAGATATGTTATGGAAGGGACAAAAGGATTAGTTCTGAGATGATAACTGTCAATGTATTTCTGTTTTCAAGAATCCTTTGCTACTAAAGTGTATCCTTGATTTAGTGTCTGGATTATGATTGATTGGCATTGCTTGATGTGGGTATATATTAGAACAACTGCTTCCAACATGTTTATGCCAGAACTTAAGTTCCTCATTTGTTGCTTTCCAGACCATCCAGTCAAGTTGTGTTACGTGCTCAAACACATAGCACAAATAGACCTGTAACAGAGGCATGAAGAACTAGTACTAAATTAGTTTCTATCTTCTCTCAATGGTTGTTGAAATCTGCCTTGACAGAAACAGAATCAATCTCCATTCTGGGACTTAGAAATGATTGAGTCTGTGTTGAAAGTGGCCTGTTTCTTAGAGAGGGGAAGAAAGAAAAAAAAAAAAAAAAAGAGGAAAAAAAACCTGAAAAATTTTTCTAAAATTTAGATTTTTCTTTTTTTTTTTTTTTTTTATTTTATTTCATCCGAAAAGCAAACACCATTCAGGTGTTTTCAATTGGTATTTAAAAATCTTATTGAGGACTCAAGCATGCAGCAGTCACGCTTAACAACAGATTTATGGCAATTTCTCTGGGTGCTAAGCTCTGTAATTCTGGCTCTAAATACTCACCTTGCAAGCTAACTGCTGGCTGAAGTTATTGTGATGACTAACCGAAGGATAAGTGAGCGCCTTATTTCATGAGAGCCACTAGACTAGGACTTTGGTTACTGTGGATGGCAAAATACAGCTGTGTTCCATCTCTCAGTCAGTACTCCCACAGGCAATACTGAGCCTCTAATGATCATCTAACCTGGTTTCTACTGAAGTCAGAAGGTATTTCTGCAAGCTTCAGTGAACTAAAGTAAAATTTTCAATGTATATTTTCTCCATGTTTTAATGGCTTTTAGAGAAATCCTCTGAGCAAATTCCATATGCTTCTGTGTTGCCTTTTTCAAAAATAGAAGTCCTAAGAATTTCTATTACAAATAATAATTTTACTAATTGGTGAGATGAAGCATAAAACTACAATGTAATATTTTTTCTCAGTCAATAATTAACTTGTTGTTTCCACAGACAATGTTACCATGTTTAATTTTTAGTAACTAATTGCTTGTGACCCTAAGAATTCCTGTCCATGTTATCAATATACTGTAGTTTTTTTTCTGTTTATTTCTGCAACTTATTGTTCATTTTCCTTGTTAGTAATATAACTCTATTAATTTATCACTTGTTTATACAGAGCACCATGTTTATCTTTATTCTTCATCTTTATTTAGCTCCTGTAAACACCTAATTTTTTTTACTGCATATTCCTCTTCTTTGGTATTTCTTTCAACAGTTTTGTCAGTGACACAACTTCTTTCCTTTTCCTCCATCTGAACTACTGAAGATTTTCTCAAGTGCTTATGTGCTGATATTTTGTCCTAAGCTTATGTTATGCTCTCTCCACATTTTTGTGTTTATTGCTGTGTGCCCTTCAATCACAGTTTTATAGTTCGCTTAGTTCTTTATCTTTCGTATTGTATTTTTCAGCTGTGTTGCTTTTTGCTTTCACTCCTGTTTTTGTCACTTTAATTGTTATACAGACATGATGTTATCTTATTACATTCCTTTATTATATTATTTTACTTGGATTTAGTTCTCATTTTTAATTTAGACTTCTACTAAAAATGTTCTCCTCCTGTACAGTCTATTACAATTATACCACATCTTTCCCCATTCTGCTCTTTCTACTTCCCTTTCCCACCATCACATCCTAGTTGATACCATCTTGATGAATAAATTATCAAGATTGTTCTACAAGAAGTCTGTCATGTGGCGTGTGACCTCTTTTAAATCTGAGATTTAGCTATGAATTCCATATTAGTACTACACGAGCTGCTCTCATGTAAATGTATAGGAACTGATGTCTGGCAATCTCATCTGAAGACTTCCTATTTTTATTCTGATTTTCTATCCTTCTATATTTTATCACTTTTAGGACAAAGTAAGTGACTTTCAAAAGGATGTTTTGCCACAATTATAGCTTGATCGAAGTCAAATTCAAACATATGTACTCGATATACAGTCTTGTAAGAAAGTTAGTTATTACATATTAAGAAATAAACACACACGGACACATGAAAAACGTGTGTGGGTTTTCCTCCACCTTTTGTCTTTGATCATTGATAAAGGGTTAAAGTGTCACCTTGTGATTATGATAATCACATTTAAGTTTTTTAGCTCAGCCAGAAAATAGTTCTGAAAACCTCAGTTAAAAAGTTCTTTAAATAGTTTTTCGAATGTTCTAGATTAAGTGAACATTTGTACTGTTTGGTTTTTATCAATTCTATCTAAAAAAAAAAAATCTCAAAGTACATCCTTTAGTAGTTAAGCAGAAGACCCAGTGGTAACACAATGAACTTTCAAGGAGAAACATTCATTTTAATTTTATGTTATAAAAATGGTGCAATCATCTCAGACTTTTCATAACTATAAGAAACATAAAAAGGTGACAAAGAGTAAAAACAAGTTGGAAGGTAAGTGAAAAATAAAGCTTTTCAGCCATCTAGCTTTGTTTGGCTGCTTCTTAAGGCGCAGTGATCCACCTGATATTTAATGCCATGTGCTATTCTTTTAAGTGTAATGTTTTTAGACATATTTCTTTCTCTTCCTATGTATCACAGCTCTTCAAACAGTTGATGCCAAGAAGGGGTAACAATTAACTCTGCCTTCTCATAAGGTACGCAGTTACTGGTGCAACTTCAGTTCCTGCAATAAGCTAGCTCTGTATCCTGTTTGTAGAGTGAGACTCTTGTAAAATGGATTCAAATCCAAGCCAGCCTTTGTTTAATAACTGAAAGGAGGATAATATATTTGAGGTCCCTAAATACAGACTGTTCCTGATATGATTACGGTATAAGACTGTACCATGGTTTGAGCCCACTCAGCCGGCAACAAAAGCAACCAAGCAGCTGCTCACTCAGTCTTAGCCCCCTTCGGTGGGTTGGGGAGAAGAAAATAAAACAAAAGGCTAGAAGGTCGAGACAAAGGACTGGGAGGGCTCGCTTACCAATTTTGGCCATGGACAGGAGACAGACTCGAATTAGGGAAACAAAATCAATTCGATTTAAACAAAACGGTCGCCAATTCACCAATTGAATTGTAGGACAGTGATAAATACAACTGGACCTTAAACACACCTTTCCCCTACCCTTCCTTTCTTTCCAGGTTCAATTCTGCTACCTTCTCCCCGACAGCGGTGCAGGGGGCAGGGAATGGGGGCTGTGGTCAGTCCCAGTCTGTTCCATGTTGTTTCTGCTCCTCCTTCCTCCTCAGAGGGAAAACTCACAGTCCTCCTTGTTCCTATGTGGTGTCCTTCCACAAACTTCTCTACACGCTTCTCAAATCCACTGTACATGTCATCAGTTACACAACTGCCCTTATTCATGAAATTAATGCATGTGTAGACCCAAATCTCCAGGTCCAATATCCTGAAATTCTTTGACTTGCAGAATAAAAGCAAAAAAATTGATGGTTAGACTTTGCATCAGAAAAATACACAGGATTAAAATCAGTGTTCTTTGGTTTAGCTCTATGACATTTTAATTCATATGGGACAGGCACATTAATACCTTCCCAAATGTAAGACATCTGTTGTTCTAGGCTTAGGTATTCTTAAACTCAAAAGTGAACTATGGAGGGAAGATTTTAGATTTTGTGAAGAAAGACCTATTTTTAAACTATTTCCAACTGTATATAAGAAATAAGTGAAAACCTGGTAATTAAGTAAATTCATAGGCAGAGAAAGCACTGAATAGTAATGGTTTTTATTAATTTTCAGTTGCTTTAAAGACTGTATTTTAACCTTTCAACTTAACTGTAGTTTAATCATTTATCTTACATGGGAATTTAGTAGACTCTAAAACTGTTCCAGAGCATGTTTGAAGGTACTCAGATGCTGTAATGATAGACACATCTGTCTAGGTGCATGTCAGGACTCGAGCAGAATTTGCAACTAACAGTTTATGATTCCCACCCTCGTATCTCTCCTTTCTTCCTATTATTAGATGACAGTCTTATCCTTTATGAGGTCTCTCTTTTCTTTTTTGTGAAGCTTTCATAGATGTGTTTTTAATGCAGAAACATTTAGAATTTAATTTCTTTTAATTGTGAATCCATATTAACTGGATATACTTTATGTACATGAGTATGTCTCAGTATCTCAGTATCTTTCCCCAGGAGAATTATAAAAGGGATGCTATTCATTGTGCTCAATTAGGCAGAGCAAAGTGATAATTTCTGTGATGGGTCATTTTTGAAAAAATGTAAGTCAACTATAGAAAACTGAATCTTGAACAAGCAAATTTTGTACATCTCGCGAGCAGTTTCACTCAGATTTCTTGGAAGCATTATTCTCCTGATATATCTTGCATCAGAATAGCAGACAAATTGGTTTCATTTTAAAAAGTGTAGAGGACTATGTGGGTCTGCCTGTACATGTCTGTGATCCGGGGAGGGAAAAGAATGATCACAGACAGCTAATTCTTAGTTTGAACAAGTGCTTTTCCATATGTTGAAAGAGTATGTATAATCACAAAGTGAATAATTTACAGAAAGCTTTGGAGATTTTTCAGGGAAAAGGATATATTTTGAGGAGTTGGAGAAAGAAATCTCTATTTCATCAGAATATATTCAACCCTGAAGAAAGACATTTCGTACAGTATAAAGCTCTGAAGCTCAGAATTCAACGATGGGAGAGTAGGGAACAGATATAACAGATATGCAAATTGTGGCATGTCACATAAAGAATCGCAACTACAGCAAAAAGACAGAGAAATGAATAAGAGTTTTGTTGTAGTTATTAGCCGCGGTTTGACGAGGTAATAAAGTAAATGGGGATTATAGTCAAAGTGTGGCATGACATAATACAAAAACGCCTGTACTAGTGCAGAATAATGAAATTGAACAAAAGCATATTCTCAGTCCGTAACAGTTTGCATGCAAATTCAAGAAAATATTCGTTAATCTTTAAAGGCAAATATCTGTGATTTATACAATGCAACAGAGCGATACTGGATGGATTTGCAGACGCCTCACAGAGGACACAAAAGAGAACAGGAATTACAACAGGAAGATAATGATTCTCGCCGTACTTTAAACCAGATTGTGCAGTGCTCCAACATCCGCACTGAAAGAGAAAACAACTGGGAGGTGGCGAAAGCAACAGATTCTGCTGTGTGAAGATTCTTACACTATTTCATTCCTTCATTACACAGCACCTGCTGTGTTCACACACACCAGTGTCCTAGTGTTGTAGTACACTGTGTTCACCAATACAGTGGGTGTTTCCTACCTACAGTATTTGGCAGTAGGCAGGAGGTTTCTTGGGCTGGAGAATGTTCTTCTCAAACTTTGTGTCCTAGTTTCATACACAACTCTCCATTTTTAAGTTAATTTTTTCCTCGCTTCCAATGTCGTACAATTTTCTTTGGGTTCTTTACTCATATTTCACAATTCATGCGTAAGTAGCTTGATAGAAAATTTTCGGCAAATTATTTCATTAACAGTATATAGTCCAAGGCTGAAATACTGGAGCATGTATATTTTCCTTTATGCCTGTTCAAGTCCTTTGTCATCTCATAGATATATCACAGACCTCTGATGAGCTCTAGTGATGAACTCTATTTATCCACCTGAAGTAGTCTAGACAAAAAGTCTTCTCAGTTCAGGGGTGATGTCTGTAGGTTTTACTGTCTCTGAACGTTTAATGAGTCACCCTGTGGCTGCACAATGCCTTGTGCAAATAAGGTATTTCAGTTCATATTGGTTTGTATATGACCTTTATTCTCTCTCATTTATTAACTGAATGAAGTAATTTATTTTTATTGTGTTGGTTTTTTTTTTCATCTGTGTTACATTTTAAGGCTATTTTCACTGACCCAGTGTCTGAAAGTTAAGGAAATGAAAATTTTAGAAAGTTGTGCCTAGCAGAAACACATTTTTTCCTCTGATTCAGGCTGTTTCCACAGTAATGGTACCAGAATACCCAGCAGTACAAATTTACATGCTTATATATCTATTAGACTAACCTCTACAGGCAGAGGCAAACAAACAAAAAAACCCTGCCATTGCAAAGTAATTAATCAAACGTTTAGAGCAATTTTGAATCAGCTGAGTGTGGCAGTGTCAATCTACCTGGCACTGCAAAGCCAGATTAACTTTATTGTCAAGTCAGATGAAAAGTTATTTGATGTTGAAGCAAAATGCCCAGCCAGGACATTCAGTCTATACCTTAAGTGTGTGTATGTCATTAGAATATAATGAAAGTGGAGCAAAGGAAGTTATGATTTTCTTATCTTTCTCAGTTGATCAGGTCAAAACCAATCAATAATATCAATCTTAATCTAATGATATCTCTTGTGCTTATATTTTGTGAAAATATGTTGATAGAGGGTGCAGTTGATGCTGCCTAAGAAGTACTGAGGAAAGGCATCTGAAGTTTCATAGCCCCAGACTGACCAATTCTGCCCTTTTTAGGTGACAAGAAACATCACCATCAATAAACCTTCTTTAAATACTAGTGAATATTTTACAATATAGCAGTAATTGGTTGTGCATTTCAATTCTGTACAGACTGTGAAGTCCATTTGAAAAAACTTGAAAGACTTTGTCAAGTAGTGCAGTTCTTTGACTTTCACATGTGAAAAATATTTGAATTAACTTTACAGGATTAAGATATTAAAACTCACTTGTGTCTTCAAAAGATTGTGGAATCTGAGTTCTAGGAGTGTACCTAGTCTCATCGATACTTGTCAGTACCTTTACTTCAAGTCAGTAATTACTAAAAAAATTTAGGTCTGTGATTTTTTTTTAGCTCAATATAAAAGGGAGCATGAAGAATCCAGCAGCTGCAAAATTTATAATAGCGGTATACAAAATTTTGTTTCTATAATTTCATGTAGCCCCTTTTATTCCTGAACTGTCTTTGAAAAGGAAAATGAAAAACTTTTTAAGAACTTCTGCTCAGAACATAAATGAGTTAGATTCCATGAGTGACTCCTGTTCCATTTCTTCTCCTTTCTTTTGATAATTCCACAGTAGGTAGTGACTCTGAACTTCTGAAAACTATTCTACTCCAATTAAATCTTGTCAGTACTGGAGGCAGGGGGAAAGTAATTTTTTGAGTAACAGAGATTAACTCTGTGAATTCATTCTAGAGACTCTACCTCTTTGCAGTGAAACAATGAAAATGGATTTTACTGAAACTACCAAGAAGATTTGTGGATTGCTTGGTGGTATGTTTACTGTAATATACAGGAGCTGTGGTGGTATTTTCCATCTGTCTAAGCATTTTGGACAGAGAGAGGAAGTGAATCCAATGCTTTTTTTCCAAGGTAAAATCGATTTTAACTAGAACCAATGCATTTTACATTCCTGTGCAACTCAAGAATGACTTAGTATTCATGATGCCTTTCTTCATACAGTACTCATGTGGTGTGTTTCATTTGCAAAGTGGCATGCACAGGAATAAAGGCCCAGAGGAATATAACCCTTCTACCTCCCACAAAAAAAGTAAATTAGGTTTTCTTAGCATTCTGTCTCTTCATCACCTGGAAAACCTGCTGCTAGTGAAATTTTCTTCTGATGTCTAGTGCATTTTCTGATAAACTTGTAGCTTGTTTCAAAGGCACTTGCAGTTTGCATATAAATCACCAAACATCTGCAATAATTCAAAAGGAAAAGGTAAAACATTAGCACCAGACAAAATGATCAGAGAAGATCAAGTACAGCAGATGCAGATGTTGTTAATAATTGAAAAGCAATTGAACTGGATTGCTTAAGGATGTTCAGCACTGTCCAGGAAAAACAGGAATTGTTGTCCGCCCTGTCACACAGAACAACTGTTAGAAGAACCACAAAAAAAGTCTATAGGAGAAAGTCCAATGACAATTCTCAGTTACAGCTTGATGAAAGATGGTTTCTCTAACTTCTAATATAGTGTAGTTACTAATTGTAATTGTCCTTGTGTCCTTGGCCTTGTACTGATAACATGTCCCTAAAATTAGAATTTGGCACTATGCTTTTTCAGTAGAAAGATATTTCCACACACATGCGAATGACTGTAATATGCATTTTGTTCATTAGTTATAGTACAAAACCCCCAGATATTCAGCTTTTGTTAGCTTTTACATTTTTATAGTAGTAGACAAAACCTTGTTTTCATCTTGTAAAGTTGCTGAGACTCTGAATCTGTTTTGGAAAGCCTTTATTTTTTTTTTCTTTTTTTTTCCCTTGGAGGTACAGGAGATTCTTAGTGAAGTTAAACAATTTTCTCTAAGCCATAAGAGTTGGTGCAGGAAAAGAATTAAGGCAGGCTTTTCTGGCTCTCAATTTCATGTTATTAGCCATCAGATCAAGCCAGCTCTACATTCATCACTCAGCATGTTTAAAAGTGCTTTCTTGGGATGGTACTACTGATACAAAGGAGAAATGGTGTCATTTGGGTGTGTGCTGTGTGTAGCCACCAGGTCTATCACACTGTTTCTAGAAGAGCATGAGAGTCCCACAAATTCACAGCTGCCATTTGGTCACTTAGTAAAATTCACAGTGAAGGTCATCGTGTCCACACCAATTTTTTCTCCTCTTTCCATTCCTCCTACTCAGTAGGAAAACAAATATGTTCTGTGTGAATATATATCACAACAGACTGGCAATCACTGAGCAACCAAAGTAAATTACTGACAAAATCCCTCTGTCAACTTAGTAGCAAATCTAAACACCACAAACTTTGATGAATAAAGAAAATGCTGAATACATGATTCTGCCAAAAGCCAAAGGAAAAGAATTGAAACCCTAAGCAAGAGATTATGTCAATTTACATTCTCTTCTGCTGTCCTCATTCTTTATTTTGTCTGTCTGTCTCAACTCTACCTCTCATACTCTTTCTCATTTTATTAATGTTCTGATGATTTTTCTTTCTCCAAGATCAGTTTTCGTATCCATAGTTACAGCCACTCTTCTCATATGCATCAAGATTTCACCTTTATTCCTCTTACTAATTGCTCTTCTCTGTCCTGGCTTTACTTTTTAAACACCAGAAGATCTTAGAAGTTTTGAAAATCTTGCTATTTAATAGTTGATATGTAACTCGTGTTAAATTGCCTTTATCTTGCAAATGTCAGTGTACCATCTAAATTGGTTGATCTTCCTTTAGATTTCATGAGTATTTAGTAATCAGGAGTTAGAGTATTGCAAATGTTTAGTAATATTTTTCAAATACAAATTAAAACTCAGATTACTGGAAGTGTTAATAAAGAAAGGAAATCCTAGAACTTCTAGAAGATTTAAGTAACTTCTATAATCCAAGAGGAGATTTACATTAGGACCTGAAAAGGAAAATTCACTGGTGATTGATATTTCTCTTTTCTGGAAAACAAAGTTTTGGAAACTTTTAATTCCCTACTGATATATATATAGAGCCACTTAATTGTTTTCAGAGAGGTGGAACACTATTACGAAGTTTATATTGGGCATTGGGTTATGAGCTCCAGAGTCCATATCAAAAGATTTTCATTCCACACCACTTTGAGTCAATCAGAACGGGAGCTTAAATGCTGTCACAGACCAGTATGTCAATTGGTCAGTAACAGCTTTTGATTCAGTATTCCAGCCTACGTCTATGGAAATAGTTTCAGTAGCTTTACTGAACCATTGGTTCATTGTATATAATGCTTTTAGACCAGTGAACCAAATCCTGCCTGCCTTTCTCTTTAGTTTCAGTGGGCGTTTGTAAGCGAAGTAACAGAGCTCAGAGAGTGGCACACTATCCCAATTGAACTAAAGGGAGAATTCTAGGTAGGTAGAATGTAATTATGAGACTGGAATTCAGCCAGGATTTGGGCAGGAAGAGTTGTGGATCTGTCAAGCAGCTACGAAACACGTCTCAAAGCTGTCCCCAAAGCAGAGGGAAAAGAAATGTTTTATCACCTACACAGTATTAGGCTAAGAATTCTGTTCCTTTCCTCTGCTTTCAGTGTATGGAGATAAAGGGGAGAAGTGAGAAATAGAGCGAGCTGCTTTGCAGAACATTCAAAGCAAGGCAGAGGAAAGTGCCAAAGATGGGAGAACACATCAGTGAGTTTCACAGCGTGTATCTTATTTTCTATCCCGTTCTGTTATTAGGTGGTAAATATAAGCAAGATGTCTAAAGTTCACAAAGGCAATAAACCATCTTAAAGTCTGCAGAGTGTGGGCTAGCTTTCAGCCAGTATTTTAAGTAATAGTCCTTTGTAGAAATGCATAGGGAGGAAATTAAGGTGCTGAAACCTCATCAAAATCCAATTTTCTGAAGCATTAGAACTGGCTAAACAGTACTCTGTGACCGGTTATCATTAAATTATAAGAAGTCCTTTATTACCTCTCCCAACTTGCTGCAGTCTAGAAATCCTGTTTAGCAAAACTGGCATTTTCAGGAACCAGAGCGAGCTGTGGTTCAAGAAGTTGAGACTTTTTTTGGTTCTACTTTATTGTAAGAAATAAGGATAGGTTTTTGATGCTTCAAGTCAGTCTCCAAATTGACATAACAGTAATTAGAAATGATTTTCTTGGGTTCTTTCTCCCCTTTACCAGTTCAGTCTTCCTGGGCAATAACATTCTCTAGAGATTAAAGTGACAGTCTGTAGTTCAGTTGGGAAGAAACACGTCAGAAATAGCTGCTGATTGCTGGACTGGCAGTGTTGAATTCTGAGAAGATTCACAAAAAATACATGACAGAAAGTGGAAAAACTTTATTTTTTAATCAATTTTCTGCCTAGCCTTCCTTCCTCCAATGGAGTGATGTTTGGAAGTCCTGTCTGTTTTCATCTGTATGTTGAAATAACATGTTATTCAAAATGTTTCAGTAATTTTTCCATTCCTTGTTACTATTAAAATGTTTTCCTTAAGTTAAAATTAGTTCAGACACCATTAAGAACAGCAGTGCTTGTTTGTTTGTGTTCTTCTGCCCAATAGTATAGCTTTTGAATAATTATGATGTACAGATCAGATACATGTGCAGTAAAATTAAGTGACATTTCATTAATCAGAGTGTCAAGAATGTGGGCAAAACCGAAACATAACCCCAAAATTCAGAAATAATATAACAGCGGGTTTTTTTTGGTTAAAAACCCCTAAAGAAACAAACCCCCTTCTTTAATTCTTTAAGAAACTATAATTAACTTTTATAATAAATGTTCCTGCTAAATGACTACGCAGGGAAGCATCTTCTGAAAATGGAATATAGAATAATCTTAAGGCAATTATAAAGAAGTTTTTGATTTGCAAAATTTAGTATAATTGTGTAATTTTCTTTTGTATGCAAGCAGGCTTTGCATTGAACTCCCACAACATGAGTCATATGGAGCTGGTTATTTCCTAGTGAATAGCAAGAAGCAAGCAAAAATTATCATTTGAATACAATAACCCATGCGTACAATGCATTAATCTAATTTTACAGTGGAATCAATGGCAAAAGTTCACTCTGCTGCTATACCAAAGGTGTTATCTGGAACACATGAAGGCCTGACAGGATGTCTGTGACAAGCAATGTTAAAATGCTCTGTTCTTGAGCTGTGAAAATGCTTTCAATCACCACCTTCAGATGAGTTCACTCCTTTAAAGATTTCATTTCTTTGCCAGTATGTTTGCAATGAAGTAGCTGTAAGAGTGTGTTTGACTTTATTATGCACTGTGAAAGGTGAACATATTGTAGACATTTAACAGGTTCCTTCTATCAGGCTTGTTAAAAATGGAAAGCTTAGTCAATGCAAATGTTGCCCAATGGAATACATGACATTACATGTGTAGATAGATAAGTTTATGAGTGTAAGTATATATAGGCAAAGTAAAAGTATATATAGTTAGTGATGCCTGTAATCTACATTTTAATGACTAAGTGCATATTTCTGTAACAGAAATTTACTGACCTCAGTGTTGTTAGAGCACAAAATAATTTGGAATGTGCCATGGTTTTGTTCAGAGACAAGCAAATACTATCAAATTATTTGCAAATAAACTGCTATTTCATTTAGTTTTCAAAGTCTCTTTTACTGTTAAATGTAATACTGAAAGGTGCTTTATCACATTCTGAGAGTGTTTACCAAAACCAGGAATTTGGTTGTGTAGAAGACACACTTTGGATTAAGCGTGTCTTTTCCCAGAACTGAAAATACTTATTTTTTCATAAATTTACTTTATTTTTTTTCATAAACTATTATTAGAATTAAGCCTTTGAAAACTGCAGTTAGATGACAGCGGTGCCCAGTGACTGGGTGAGTGGTAATGAATGCAAATCATGATACAGGAAATCCAAATTAAATTTAAGAAAAACCATTTCTTCCAGTTAAGGTGGTCAAATAGGTTTGCCCAGACAGGCTGTGAAATATGTGTTCCTCAAATAATCAAAGTGAGACTGAAGGCCCTTGGCAACCTGCTCTAGTTGATCTTTGTTTGGACAGGGTGGGTGGAGTAGTTGAGCTCAGGAGGTCCCTTCCAATCTCAATGATTCTATGATAAATATTAATCAGTAGAATGGATTATTCACTATGTTCAGAAAAAGGAATTTCTAATTAATGCACTTTCAAAATGAAATATGTCTGTACTAACACAGTTTTTAGAGTAGGACTCTATTTTGGAACTCATTTTTTTTTCCAGTGGATTCTGACTCTGGCAAGAACTTGTGCCATCTCTCATCATTAGCATATACATGACATGTTCAGAGGACCAAACCAAGTGCTTTTTACAGGACATATGCTGTGTGACTTGAGACACATTAAAAGATAATTAGGTATATTAAACAATAATTTGATTTATTTCATATTTGTTTTATATGGGGATATAAAAACTGATTCATGCCTAATTCATTTCCCAGGCAATATCTTTTCATGGCACAGATGTTTAGCAAGCAGAAACAATGCTGTCTCTACAGTATTTCTTCATGTACTGTCAGAGAAAAACTTGACCAGGCAGTCTGTAGTCAAAGGAACAATCACATAAAAGGACAAGATAAATACATGTGATTGCTTGGAAAAAAAAAATTGAAAGCAAAGTCCCTGAATACTTCCAAAATAGTATGTTGACCAGAAATTGACCCGGGTAGATAATGTGAGGACTGCTAAAAACAATTAAAGACAGTTAATGAGAAGAGGAAAAAAATAAACCCAAATTCTATTGCTAGAAGTTTTTTCACCAATCAAGAATAAAAGTTACTGTTATCCTATGCAAAAACTTTAAAATCTTGTGCTAATTGTTCTTTTCCTTTTCTATGCATGATTTCTTGAATGGATGAAAGCTGAGCAATAGAATTCAAGTCAACAAAAATGATAATTCCTTATTTGTAAATCTGCTCTAAATTCTGGTTTTCTGAGGAAGATGACACATCACTGTACCGTGACTGACATCATCCAGAAAGACATGCTGATGGTGAGCAATAGTAGACAAGCATTAATCTGCTAAATTGTGGTTTTTTTTTCAAATACCACTGGACAAACTTCACACCTTATCTTTTGTAAAAGCCCACAGTGATGTTTAACCTCCGGCTGTATGGCTTGGAAAAGCAACAGATTTTGTGTTCCTGCCAGTCAAAAGTGGAAAACTGGGCAAATAGACAATTTCCTCAAGAGACCGATTGTAACTTCAGCTCTGGCTTTACTTGGGCAGAAGTGTGCATTAAGAGGTATGGTCAACTAGTGAAAGACAGTATCTGATGCAATCTCTCCCAATTGATTCCGTTTTTATTTTGTTTCAGTTTAAAACAGGTACAGATTTATTCAAGTTTTACAGATACTGAAAGATTCTAATAACTGAAAATTAAAGTTATATATGCAGAAACTTAAATATAAAGTTTATATTTTTAACTACTGAAAAATAAGGTGATCTTCCACTTCTCTGTTAAAGCATATTCTGATTTCTATGGCTGACATGTTATCAGTAATCCATTGCTATATAACATCATTTGTAAAAGACCACTTAGAGCACCTTGTGTGAAGTACCTATTGTTAGCAGATCCTTGATTTTTAAAAAGGAGAAGAATACTCAAAGGTAGAGGTAAGAATAAGGATGAAACTTCATTTGTGCAAGTACAGTTGTTAAGGAGGTAAAACAAACCATGAAAAGCTATACAAATTATTATTTTGGAATACCATTATTTTAGAAGTGCTTAAGAGGATGAATTTAGAAGTCAGATTTAAAAACAAAAAGAAGTAAGAACAGGGATATGAAAAGTAAAAGGTCCTGTTTGAGAGGCTTTCCGATACGGTATTGGCATAGTATCATTCCTAAACATTCATGCATAGCAATCAAGGTTATCCAGCATACTTCATGCTACAAAGAAAACCACCCACTGTGTTGGTCTGTGACACTAATGCAATTTGGAATTTGGAAGAAGCTAGCCCTGGTATGATTTTCACCATAGCAAGTGGCTCAGGGGTCAAGAATCTCTCTCTGATATAGTCCACAATGATAATAGTGATACAACTATGCTTGCAATTCAGAGTCTTCTTTTTGACATCCTTTATTATTATCTCACAATTTGCAAATTCCGGATTTTTATTTTTTTTTCTGGGGCAGAACTCTGTTAGGAATCCACGAAGCGAAAGTGTTCTTAAATGGTAGATGAAAACACCTGGATGGTTGTAGTATGTTGGCTAAAGTTTTGTTTTTCGCCAGTGTTTTGAAAGCTGTTTGTGATGATGGATATGTATGGGAAATTAAGTTATTTGTTTTGCAAGTAAGAATGACTGTGTCTGGAGATCAAGACCCTGAGCTAATCAGGAGTCCAGTGAAACTGAAAGGAGGGTGGACTTGAGCTGCTTCTGTGTTCCTTGTCCTGGATCAGGTGTTCAGACAGGCTCTGGCTGATAGCACAACCTGAATTGAAAGAATGGCTGGATGCCATCATTCAGGTAAGCGTTTTCACACTGTAATTACTAACAACTGACATGAGTGCTTCTTCAGCAGCCCCTTGATTTAAAGGAAAAAAAAAAAAAAAAGTTACATTCTGGTATGCATGTACATTTTTATAATGACCAGTTCTGAATACCCATGAAAAATGTTTATTTGGGGTCAAACCACACCATCTTTTTAATTTCAACTCCAGAGTCGGTCTTCATTCCTCCACAGTGGTCAGGACTCTAAGGCATTGCATAATTCACAAGATTCCTTTTGACAGACAGTACACCTTATTACTTTTTTTTTTTTCTTTTTCATTCTTTCAGAATATACTTTGCCTTTGAAGGCAGAACTGGGCGGTTTTTCTGGTGATAACTTCAGCAGATTGTGTTGAAATATTTTTTTGGAAGATTTGTTTATCAACAGGGTTTTCCTTTTGCTGTTTTTCTGAATTAATAAAATCAGTGTTTGATATCCATTAATCATCTCTTTCTGTTAGGAGATAAGTGCAATAACCATTCTTTTATTCATTTGTTTATATGCTATCACTTAAATCCCCCATTTGTAGATCATGGCTGTGTTATGCAGGACTCTCTGCAGACCTATAACAAAGAAACAAGTTTTTACTCTAGAGATTTTACAATATGCATGAAAGAGAAGATGAAATAACAGTGCAAGACAGACAATCAGGGTTGAGGAAGAGAAGGAAGATAAAAACGTACAGAACTGAGCAGAAAAGCAAAAGTCATTGATGATGCCTGGTAAAACAAGAAACATAAACACTAAAATATGCTATCTAAAAAAATGTTCTTAGATGAACAAGACTCACTGCCTCTTATCTACGTTTTAGGCTGTTTTCTATTTCCATGAGAATAAGATGATCTTGTCCCTAGGGTCTTTGGCTTATCTGGTCTATTTCTCAGTTTTATCAGTAGTGTCCTCTGTGGACAGTTATTTTATTAGTTTGTACAATAAATTAATTTGGAGAACTGATCTTTCATGCTCTAATTACAGAAATCCTTAGAAGTCAGTTGTATTATTTTTGTATTATCTGGAGCATGTACTCTAAGTTAGTATTCTACGCAATTGTTAATTGTACATAGTTATGTTCTACATTTTCTTTCTTTTTCTGGTGTCTCTTATTTTCTTCTCCCAATAATCAAGTTTCTAAACACGTTTCCTCCATTAAGAAGGACAAATCTTGTCCAAAGCTAGTTTCTAGTTTTAAGAAAGTTTCCATTTTCCTATTGTCTAACATTCTGCACTGGTAAATTTTGAAATTTGAATTCTTTCTTGTTCTCTAGCTTTCCTAAGTTCAGAGTTGGATATTTACATCTATAGTCGTATGTCTTCCACATACAGATTTATGAAACACTTGCAACTTTAGAGGAAAATATGTCAAAGTAAATACATAAAAATTAATTCCTATTTGAGGATGGTAATGGTTTTTGTTCTTTGGCAATTTGTCATTTTAGGCTTTTAGAGGAATGCTCAAACTTTGCATTGTAACGTTCTCAAATTCCCTCAACACCTGTTTTAAGGGCATGCAGTTCTGCTGATGAATGTCCCATGCTTTAAGTAGTGATATGTCATTAATCACATTAAGAAACAGTCCTAACAAACCATAAATTAAAAAGACTGTGTTACTAGCTCTCCTTTTTAGTAAAAATTAAACAATCTATTAATATCTCTGCATTTGAGATAAAGAAGCATCTGGAGATGTTATTGCCACAAGAGATCCTTTTCCAAAGTGATGCTCCCCATCCCACTGGCAATTCAGTCTTTGCTGTGTACCAGGGAGCAGTGACAGGGTTTGATCCTCTGTCTGTGCAGTTACTTGTATGAGCTTTCTGTAAAGATTGGGGTCCATATTGCACATTGTGCTAGTCACTGTCGGAGTATGGGCAAACTACTGAAATCTAATCCTGATTTATACTTTCTGTGAACAGAATTAGAAAACTGTTAGGCATTATAGCCTGAGGCACTGTGGGAATGATATCCACAACTGGAGTTATTTCCCTCAACAGTTCTGTTGAAATAGTGATTATCAGAAGCTGCATTATTTAAAAAAGGTAAGTAACTGCAAGATATATAATTAGCATAATCTGTTCTTTAAAAGATACATGTGCCATTAAAGTTTTAAAGAAAGTCTTAGCTGAAATCATCTTTGTGTTTTACTAAAACTCATTTCTTTGCCGTACCGTTCTGTCAGAACAGCACAAACTTTGTATTGGAGCATTCCAAGTTGTGTTCAGTTTACATAATTTTCATATATCTGTAAGAATGACATCAATTTCCTCAGATTTCATACATATTTTCCATTTGTACTCTCAGAATTTTGTAACTACAGCTTTGAGCACACCAGAGTGGTGAAGAACAATTCTCTCTGTTACTGAACACAGAACATAGGTTAGCATCTACCACTTAATCAGATGAATGCAAAAAGGAAGAAGGCACACAGGAGATTGTTCTTTATCTAACTTGTGATTTATTAGTTAAATATTTTTATTATTTCAATTCTGCCTACCTTAGTTTAATGATATCAAGCTAACCTGCTAGCACTGAGGTATCTATGACCACAGTGAAATTTCTGACTCTTCCCAGATGCCCTAGCACTCCACTGAGTTTCTTCTACATTTAGCAGGTCCAGAGATATCAGGTCAAGATGTTGGGAATTTGATTAGGACCTGATAAATCTCAGATATACTTACTTGTTTGTGTTTGAATTTTAAAAATGCCAAGCATCTACAACACCTGTTGGCTTTGAATGGCCTTTTACAAGCTGTTCTAGAAAGACAGGCTGTCAATTTTTACAATCCTTACTTGCCAACAGGAAAAAAAGGAAAAGACAGAAAGATCCCATGCAATTAGAAAAGATAGAAACTAAACCCACAAATGTAACTTTTCACTTGCAGCCTCAGAGATCTCTATCTCAGCTGTTAAAAAGTCTAAAGTGTTTTCGTCACATATGTGCCACCTGTCCTTGGGCACGTGAAAATTCTCCTTCATTTATGTACATGTAATGGGAATTAAATAGAGGCTTTTTGAAGCTCTGGACTCTGCAGGAACCAGTACAGGTAGAAATGAGAATTATTTGCAGTATTTTTGTTTTTATTTCAGGACTCAGTAGTAGTATAAATTTTGTTCTTCATATACCCTTCAGTGAAAGGCAGAACAAGTCACTGATGTATTAAATGACCTTCAATCTTTAAGACGCTTAACTTTTTTCTTAACTAACAGGTCAGGTTCTCTACAGGTGAAGTCACACCTGAGGCCGCACACATTCTCTATTGGATCGTGTACTAAAGCAGTATCATGACATAACAGAGTAGCAAGGAGTTTGTGGGCAGTGGTGATACCACTTCTTGTGCCTGTGCTTTCCCAGATATATGTACTGCTCTGCTACATTGGGGAACTACATGAATTGCCAGGGAATTGCTAATGAGGACTGAGCAAGTGAAACACTTAATTGGTCTTTGTGTTTTAAGGCGTATTTTAAATTCTACTTGCTTTCCCTTCAATAAATGTAGGCCTTACAGACAGGATTAAGTGGTGAAGAGACTCCAATGCCTTCCCTCCTATTTCCATGTTCAAAAGGAAGGATTTGAGCTTTTCACAGTAAACTATAGAATTGGGCAAATCACGCAGTGCAAAAGTCTCAGTTTGGAAATTCGTTTTTATCTATTTATGTTAGGTATGCTATAAAGAGCATATCACCACCGTATCCCAGCTCTTTCCAATTAGAGAAAACTATTTCTACCATTTACTTAGCAACTTTGACAACAGCCTCCAGCAGCAATGAAACATCTTGACTGCCTGGCATTTTACAAGACAAATTCTTCACTACTGCCTGTTTTTTCTTGCACTGTTGCTTGCAAAGACTCAAAAGTTACCGCTTCTTCAACCACCGAGGCTAGTATTGTTACACTCACTGGAGCTATGGATCACTGGGTACACTTTGTATCTTTACATGCCAGTTTGAGAAAAATCAATTTTAGTCTTGAAGAGATGAAACTAGTGTTGCAGAAGATCAGTGCACATTTCCAGGTGCTGCAGGGCACTAGCATCTTGATGGGAATTCAACAAAACATGACATAGGTATTGTGCAAAGTTGCTTACTCTTATGCTAAGAGATCTGAAAAATATTAGAGAGCAGATCAGAATACTGTGAAGAAGCATAAGTCATACTAGCTACAGTAAACACTTCTATGTTATTCACGATCTTAGCATCAAAAACATTATTTACGTTACTAGCTATGTGTTATTGTATGCCAATAAATGTTGTGGGTAAAATAGAAGAATCAATTAATATTTATTACATAGATTAAAACTAGAATATACCTGATGTTGAGGAAAGAAACAGTTTGTGCTTGATAATGGATAGAACTGTTTAAAACCTGCTTAGAGCCTGATTGTCACCTAACATGGAGATAATGTCAAAACAGCAGTGTTACTCTCTACCTTCTTTTTCATTTATATTTGCAGTGGGTTGACCTTGGCTGGACACTCTATTACTCCCCTCCTCAGCTGGACGGGGGAGAGAAAATATAGTGAAAGGCTCGTAGGTTGAGATAAAGACCATTTGTATACGTCTACAAAGCTCGAGAAATGGATCATTTACTTTCTTTTCCGTGTTTTATTTCTACACAGACAGAAAAATTCATTTTCTAATTTTCTGTTTGTAATTTAGAAAATGCGTGCACTGCTTCCTGTTTGAAGGACTCCGATTGCACTTCCATGGGATATTAACTGCACTTTTAGTCAGCACAGACCAGAAATGCTGAGTCCAGATAAGACATTCTGCTGAACTCATGTAAATGTTCTCTGCCAGATCATATTTATAAACATTTTTGGGAAGAGTAACTTTGTCTCAGAAGAGGTTATGCTAGATCAAGTATCATCTGTTTGTGAAAAATCTAACTTAATGCTAGGTCAGATGTTGTCTATTCTCCTTTATCTCATATAAGTCAGATTTGTCCTAGTATAAAGTATAAAGCAGTATATATATTTTATTGTGCATTCAGGCTAACTTGATGCAGGTATATTCTTCTGTCTGGAGTTATACCAGCTTGAAGCAGTTACTGCTCCCCCACCCCTTCTTCTTCTTCGTGTCAATATTCCCTGTAGAATGTAGCCCTTTTTCTCATCTGATGGATTTTCTCATCTGTATGCTTCTTAACTAAATGATCCAAGTTACCAAATAGAGCATACATAGTGAAATTTTACTAATCAAGCTGATTGAAACTGAAACAGGTTAGAAATTGCTTATACAAGCAGCTCCGCTGGGAGATTAGAGGAGGCAGTAACCTCTAACTGCTGCAACAGGCTGAAGGTGGTAATTATTTCACCAGTGTTGCTCTAGCTGAGAAAGATGTATGAAAACAGCTTAAATGGTAAAAAGGGTATGGGTCCTAGATAAATACAGACTGAAGCACTTACTCTCTTTTCCCAGTAGAAGCACTAAACATGCAGCCAACTGCAGGCTCAAGAGCAAAACCAAAAAGAACAAAAAGAGAGATTGTGTAAAAAGACTTACCCAAGGTCTTATTTTATGCTTTTTTTTTTTTTTTTTTCCCCAGTACTGTTCTGCAGGAGATAACTGTTGAACATGCAGAAATTATTTCCAAATGCACTCTGCATTTTTCCTACAACAAATATAGATTTGTGCAGAGACAGTCAAAACTTGCTTAGTCATAGCAGCTCTGTTTTGAAAGAAAAAGGCAGGTGAGAATTCACTTTCAAATACCAGTTTTGTAGAACCAGCTGGTTAAAAGAAGGCTGATTTAAGAAATCCAATTATATAAGTAACTCAAATTGATCATGAACCTGATCTTCACTGAAATTTGAAAAACAAACAAGGAGGTTCAAAGTACTCCGTTAAAAAAACTCTTTTTTTTTTTTTTTTTTTCCTATTTCCATTAAAAACCACAGCTGGTAATGGTGACAATGATTTTATGACAAATGATTTTGACGTTTACCTATTTTACTTAAATCTACTGGACATTTCTAATTCATTGTAATGATTTATGAGTAAAAAAGCCTACCAGTGTTTAAGCTTGGATATCATTTCCATAATGCTGGCAAAGATTTTCTGAACGAGAATATTATCCTTTTCTATTGTAGGATTTCTATAGCACATTTTAGACGATGTTTTCGTTTGTTCCTACAGAGAAAATTTCTCAGTGACACCACCTTCGCTTTTTCCTCCTTTTCTGAGAATAGCTTTGAGCACAAATTACTGATTTTTGTTGTATTCCTAATGCTATGATACTCCAGTTACAGATCATTTGTATCACAAGTGAATGTATTTGCAGTGCATCAGGAACCATCTAATTATACTTGCAGCCTATTATTATAGTCCTTCATCCTCATCAGGCCTTATTCATGCTGCGAGATTCCTATGTTTGCCCTGAGTCTCAGTGAACTTGGTGTAAGACTGCATGGGATGCTGCACTAAGCCACAAGCAGTAAATGTGAGGATGAACACTTAATTACAGTGCTGAAGTCGGATGCTGATTGCACTGTCTTCCCTCTGTATGTATAAAGAAAGGTAGACAGCTCCAGAATGTGATTCAATCTGCCAAATTATAACTAATCTTCTACAGATGTCTTTCTGGGAGGCCTGGGGAGATCACACACCTAATAGACATCTTAACACGGTGTGTTACAAGTGCAGTGTTACGTGCAAACCAGTGAGCAAGCCAGAGACCGCTGCGTTTCATTTCCTCCCTCTGCACTTTGCAGGTTTATATTGATTTTGAGGCCCAAATATATTGTCAGGATACCCAGTCTTTGTTCGAATTGGTGTTTACTGGGGGCTAGGCTTATGGAGACAACAGATACTTGATGTATTTCTTTTTGCAGTGAAGGACTTCGAAAAAAATAATCTTTATCTTGGATGGGGGTGCTGTAGTTCTATTTTTATTAAAAAAAGAAGAGGTATATCATGAGCCTCGTTGATAGATTAGGACATCAGAAAAATAAAAGTAATTTAGAACAATGTGAGACCAAATCCATTCGAGGAAATCACTATTGTGCGGTGGATCAATGGGATGGGTTTTCTTGAAAACAGTGCGAGAACAATGGGTTAAAGATTTGCTAATATTGTCCATCTCTTATAGGCCAGAATCAGAAGAACATTTTTATGTTTTGTTTTCCTGTAGAAAGCAGTGTTTCCTGTTAGAATCTGAGGTCTTTTATAACCATTTTACTTTATGTAACGAAGAAATCAGTTGTATTTAGAGAGGAAAAAAATCCTACTTCCTCTTTTAGAAATGAACAGCACCGCTCAAAATCTGAACGGAACGATTTAAACATTTCCTGGAAATCCTCTCTGTATTTCTGTATGATTAACTGTCAAACTATAAAATGTATTTGTTGAAAATATGGCTATAGAAACCCACTTGTGTGAGCCCTAGCATGTAATTCAAGACAGGTACCATGCTGTTCAAAAATTGTTCTTCATTTAGCTTGGCTTTTCTGACCTTACAACCACCTGCTTAAAAGTTCATTTTCAGAAGCTGAATCAGATGATAAGACTGGATTATATTCATCTTATCCTCCACCATTACACTTGAAGAAGGCAAAACTCAGTATTAATTTTGGAGACTTTCCTAATTGGCTGTCATCTTTAATTGAGTGTGCAGGAGGAAGAATACCTCATCCATTGTCTATTTTTCCTTGTTTTCTATTTAGTTTGCATGTTGAGAGGATGCTTAGAGTTGCATTACTGCTCATTACCTTGCGTAGAATGTAACTGTTTCCACTAACTGGCAGAATCTTTTTTTGGAGAAAATATCTTTTTCCTCTTGGTTTGCCATTTCTAAACTCAGCAGATGTATCACATACCATTTTCTTTTCTGCTGTTTCTACGATATTATACTTCCTATACAAAGCTAAATATATCTATGCTTTCAATTATAGGTAATTTCAAAATCAGTTAATTTATGGAAAATATTCTTGAAAGAGTATCTCTAAAGCAACACCACCCCATTCCCTTCCATACACAGGAAAAGTAAACCCACAATTTTTTTTTCTGACTTCGTATTTTTACTACCTTACATGAAAAGCAGGGGTTGTTTTCCTCCTCTGATTATCCCCTGTATGACTTCATTGTAGGGCATCTTTGAAGAAGCTACTCTAGGCAGCTAACAAGTATAAGGAACTAAGAATTCATAAATTAATTAGATAACCTGCTTCCTCGACTCAGCTTGCTCCAGTGATGTTCTGCTCTGATTTTAGTGGTGCTCTTTTTTTTTATTTTTTTTTTTTTTTTTTCTTTTAAATCTCATCAGCTTGTTTTGACTTGTAGTGGCTATTCAGAAGGATCTATAACTTTCACTGTTAACAACCAACTGTGCTCTCCATAACTGTAATGATTGCCATTTCTCTTGTTAAATCATGGAGTAAAGGTAGTTATGCTTATTTAAATGGTATTTATTTTAAATATTGACTGAAAAGGATGTAGATCATGAAAGATTAGAAGTCCAAAAAGGTGAGTTTAATTCATTTTGTTCCAGCTCAGCACCATTCATTACACCTGATATTTTTATTTTTTTTTCTGTTCTGTAAACTGTAAATGTACCAGGCACTGAATCAAAGCCAAACCTAGCTGGTAGATGTAGCCTATACACCTTCACAAAGAGTATATTAGCTTATTAGAAATTTATTAAAATTATCATCATGGAATGTTTTACTGTAGTAGTTTTGACACATAGACATAGGAAGCATCAGAAGGATACGAGAAAACCTTAAGTTAATTTCTTGAACTTAGAAACCTCAGCTGAAATATTGAAAGAAAAAATGTTCATCTTTGCTTCAATACTTCAAACACTTCTCACAGATGTATCTTCGTTTGCTGTGGCACTACAAAAGACCTTTTTGGGACATGAAATATTGTGAGAAAAACAATGCTCTTAGATTGAACTTATTTATTAATATGGATAGTCTGTGATTTAGCTGCCACTGGCTTCAACATATGATGTTTTGGAAGACAAAGTACAACCAGAATTTAGAATGAATGTGAGAAATAATTATTTGGGGGTGGATACTTCACTGAGAATTTGAATCTAATCCTTATTCAAATTCAATTTTCTTTGAGGAAGCTTAAAGCTATCAATCTATTACACACCAAAACTATATCTCATTTGAGATTTTGTTGTTGTTTTGGGGATTTTTTTCAGTTTGGGGTTTTTTTTAAACCTGGAAGAAGTATGATGAACTGTTGCATTTGTAAACTAAGCCTGCAAAAACACAGCAGATTGATAGTTACGCTTGATTTGGTAGGAAAAAGAACTTTAGTGCAGTTTATGTTGTCTGATCATGGTGGTGGTGGTTTTTTTTTTTTCTAACATGCCTCCGTTCTTACTCCTGTCACCTTTAGTCTGTAGTAGTGTGAAAACAATGGTGATAGCGGTATCAGACTCGCTCTTGGCTTAGGTGCCCATGTAAACCAGTTACCCTCTATAGACCCTCTAATACTACATTTATCACAAAACAGTTTTCATAAAAAAATCTTTGAAATCTGAAGGTGAAGTCTGGTGTGCATGACCATGGATCCTGTGTCTGGCAGTGGTAGCTGGCCTTCAGCAGGATGGGGAGGCAGGTAGAGCTGAGCATATATGGGATTTACCCTGAAACAAAGGATACAAGAAGACCAAAACTCTGCAGGGCTGTTTTAAATCCATTAAGTGAAGCACAGACTTGTATAGACAATATGGATTAGGAAGAGCATAGTAAGCAAGACAGAACCACAGCTTCTGTGCCTATGTCAAGCCTTAACACAATTACTTAGGACACTACAAGAGTGACAGTATTTCAGTTGGGTCAGATTTTGGAGGGCTAGGGAAGGTACATTTATCAGGGTTTTGATTCTCTTTGGGCTTCACTCTGCTGACTACTGACTGGGGTCAGAATCTCTCTTCTCTATCAGTGACAACTTCCTTATCTCTGAACCTCCATTTTCTATGTGCAGCACTGCTTTCCTCCCCGTCAGCTCTTTAAAATGCTAATAATATTTATTTGCTTATTTTGCCAAAAAATGGCTTTTAGGGGAACAACCAGGACCAACAAAAATAATAATGATACTAATTAAGCTAATCACACACTAACAAATTGCTTTTCTACAAGTATATTGTAAAGCGCTAAACTTACAATGTACTCTGTACATGATAAAGTTAAAATGAATCCTCTTCCCAGTGGCATGTAAATGAGGACAGCTTATTATTTGGAAAACAGTAGTAAAACCTACAGCCTCTGTCTCATTAAGTTATTTTGGTATAGAACCATAGTGATCAGTGTTGCTCGGAGCTGAAACAGGTGCCCAGTGTTATGATTAAGGATATGTTTATGCATCCATTTTGAAAGAAAACTCCATAGAACAGGACATGACAAGATTCTACACCCAGGCAGTTATTCTGAGTAGGTTGGGAAGTTACAAGAATGACATTGCTAACTTCCTTCCTTTGTTATTAGCAATGCTTTAAGAAATAAAAATCCACACTTAACCAGCAGAAATCCAGCTGATGGGTCTTAGTCGGACTATGCTACTCAGTCACTGCAGAAGCACCGCTTAGGTAAATTCAGTATTATATTTTGCCTCCTGATAGTTGTATCTTTACGATTTTGCTTGAATTTCGAATGTTAAGTATAGTATTGATGCAATAACATGAAATGATTAATGGCCTATCCTAAGAAATGTGTCATGTCAATAAAACTGTTTTTAATAGCACTGTTGCAATTCCCCAGTTGAAAGAATTTCAGGAGTCAGTTAAGACAAAACCTATTTTTCATTATAGAAATTCCTTAGCAGTTCTGTACCTGAGCAGAGAGGACAGAATGGGCTCAGTAAATAAACAGAGGATTATTGCCTCTCTGCTCCCATTCCCTCACTCCTTATCAGGGAAGAGGCAGTACAAAAAGAACTACTGCTCAGAGTTCCTTTTCTATACCTCGTTCAGATTAACTAGCCAAACTAAACTCAGATGCAAAAAAAAGGGGCTGGAAATATCACTGATGTCAAGCTATTGGAATTCAGAAGTCACATTCTCAAAAATATTAATTAAAAAGTTTTTGTTTTCTTTGCATTTGATGTACACAAGAGTAGGAGGTTCCGAGTTCCTTTATTATACTTCCTCAGCTCTTCTTAATTTTAATTACTTTTCCTTGGAAATCTACCCTGAAGGTATCCACTAGGGTACCTAGGGCTTTATTTAGAAAGAAGGTTTACTGAACGACACTTCAAAAACCTAGATAAAGCAACCTAAAAAAGCCCAGTTTGTTTGTTTGGGTTTTTTTGTTGGTTTGTTTTGTTACTTTTTTTTTTTTTAGTTCCTGGAGTTAACTGATGGGGTTTCTGGAGCATATGTGTTAGGTCAAATTAGTGCATTAAGCTGTGATATGCCACATGAACTGTTTTACTGTTTATTGCGGGAGATTTTTGTCTATTCTGTGTTCATACATGCAAATATTCCTGGCTTACCATCTCAGTACACTGAAGTCATGCTGGTTTGGTATACTTCTCCCATCTATTGGTAGTATCTCTTTTATCTGGAGATTAGTCATAGGTTCAAGTGAAGGTGATGAGATCTTCTAGTTATGGCATCACTAGAGTGCTCATTTCTTCAGCCAGAGTTTGTGCTTCTGAGAAGGCAGATGCAGCCTTCTGGGATCAGGCAAACCTAGTGAAGAGAGAATAGCTGATAAAAGAGAAAAACAAAACAAAAACCTCCAAATCTCTGGAAATGGTATTACTGAAAACCTTCAAAATTGTAATACTCAAAGTGATTGCATGAAATTTCCAGCTGTTAAAAGCTGAACTTGATTCCTTCCTTAATCACTCTGAACACACAATAACGTGTCTAAAATTAAAGGTCATCCACTCACGCAGGGCCCTACAAATGTGCTTTGACATTAAAAGGTTTACAATTAAAATATACCGGGATTGGAAAGTACCAGCAGAGCCTATAGGGTTAAATGGGCAGTACTCTTTCTAGCTGAATGAGTACTTTCCAGTTTGTGTTGGGGCACAGGCCAGTCAACTGCTCCCTAAGGGGACACTCCAAGCAGGGTACCACGGTCAGGGCCCCATCCTGCAGTCTCCAAGCAAGGTGAACAAGCACGTCTGGAGATGGCAGTCGAGTCTAACCAACAGTCCATGGGGTCGAGGTGGGCACACCAGTAGGTGAATCAGGGACAGGCTCAGGTCTTATCACGCTGACCAAGGTCAGTTATATCTCAGTGACTGGCAGCCAAGTCTGCAGTGGTGAGGCTGGGAAGCTAGTCTGTGTCTTGGATCTTGGTCCAGGACTGGATCAATTGGACCTGTGGCCAGACACAGCCCCAGCTGTGACACATCTGGTGCTATAGTTCAGACTGGAGCCAACAAAAAGGGTGTCAACATAAAAGCAATCCCCACAGGAATGGGGTGGGGCGGGGTGTCAGCCCTGGCTCAGGCCTCCCAACAGAGCTGTCTGGGGAAGGGGACAGCCTGCAGCTGCACCACGGATGAGTTGCTCCTGAGCTCTGACAGCAGGAGCTCCAGAAAGTGGGAAGCTCTCAAGGCCATTATACTTTGATGTGTTAATGTTTAGGAGAAACCTGGTTATTTCCCTATTTAAAATGATTTCTTTACCAGCAGACCAGAGACGCTCTTTTTCTTTATGTTTCTGTCACAAAACAATTGGTGTGTCATGTTGCATTATGTCATATCATATGGTGAAACACAAGCTGACGTACTGTATCCGAAAGGTATGTGAACATATCATGTCAGAAACTGGAAGAAAGAACACATACTTCTGCTCTCTCTGTCTTGGCAGACGTTGTGTTCCACTCTTGTTTTAACTCCCCTGGATTGCCAATTTTGGAAAAAAAAGAAAAATATCACTGCACTGTGATACTGCAAAGTGTATAGTTCTCCTGCCTGTACACAGTGTCTCTCTGATTTGTCATTCTCTCTTTGAGAAAAAGCAAGAAAAACAATGAACACACGCGCGCGCGCACGAAATCTACCAGGTGAGTAAATTTGCTAAAGAAAAAAACAACCCAAACAAACTAAAGAAAGCCAAACACAAAAACCTCTTATGAGACATGGCCTTCTGAGGAAAGATTAATTAAATGAAAAACTTAAATTTGAAATAACAAACCAACAAAATGAATCAGTGAATAAGAAACCAGAGAAACCTGATGG
Organism: Baryphthengus martii; assembly: GCA_013396935.1. Taxonomy (NCBI): domain Eukaryota; kingdom Metazoa; phylum Chordata; class Aves; order Coraciiformes; family Momotidae; genus Baryphthengus; species Baryphthengus martii. The sequence continues at coordinate 106,506 of VWZK01007400.1, forward strand.
CAGTCGACACTTTATAGGATGGTACATGTGAAACATTAAAATTAAAGGACTGGCAGTAAATACAGGCCAGGCTTCATTTTTATTTTTATTTTTTTTGCAAGGAGGAATCCAGGACAATATATGCTGTCTCAGTGCGATGGTATTAAGAGCCAGCCCTAGGCATTCTGTTGCTCTTGGTGAATCTGCTTCTATGTGCCCCTGACCTCTACTGGATATATCTTATCCATTTTATATACTCATTCATTCACTTAAATATGTACTTTGTCATTGATGCTTTTCCAGAAACTGTAAAAAAGGAAATATAATCTCATTTGCATTCACCCTTCATTCCCACACCTTTGTGTTGCACATGCTCTCTTGTGTAACTACTGTACGCATTCTTTTCTGTCTTCCTTGATTCTGTTCTGTTCCTTTGTATCTTTTTGGCACATTGCACTTTTCCCTTGCTTTTAACCCTTTCTTTTTTTCTCTAATCAGCTAACAGCCTCTATTCTTTTTCCATATTACTTTACATCTTTTCTCATAAGTGTTTTCATCTCTTGCTCTGAAGTAGAAACTTCAATTTTGGTGGAAAGGACTTTCAAAAATATATTGCTTCCTCAGTGTTTGTCTGCTATGGTAGTTATTTGAGGTGAGACTGCTTCTAGTAGACATTAATATTTACACATTTGTTCTGTGAATGTAAAAATTGATATAGCTGGGGAGTAACACAGCGAAGCAGTTGAACCATGGAAATCCTAAGCTCTACTTTCCGAATATTTATAAATCTAAAAACCATTCTGAGGCGTACGGCTTTTAGAAGAGCAACACTTACTGATTGAAAATCATTAAATGTCCAAAGTCCAACACAAGTGTGAAATAATTTTTACAGGTTCTGAAAATTATCTTTAATGATTAAAAACATTCTCCAAACTTGTAGAGAATCACATCCCTTCTCTTCAAAATGTATAAAGTCTAAAGGTTTCAAGTAATACTAGTTTTCGTAGGTGGTAATCAGGTCATAAATATACTGTTTGCTAACATCAGACATCTGTATGACATCGACATCCCTCAAATTGTGACACCAGTATTTCACAAACCTCTGCAAACTCAAGATTTTAACTGTGTTCTAATATGCCAGTTGTCAGTGTTATATACTGCATACACTTGTGTTTTTCTTTCGTCTGCATAACAGCTGTTCTTCTGTACGTACTCAAGCTTTTATTAACCTAAATGGCAATTTTTTTTCCCTCTTTGTCCTTGTCTAGGAAACAAAGTAGTTTGAAGTGTATATTGATTGCTCTGGAATTATCAAAATGTATGCACATTTGTTTAGCTTAATAACATTTTGTAGGATATCTTAAGGAAAAGCGTGTACAATTAAACTACTCTTAATCTATAGTTCATCCATGCTCTATGTATCCAGGAGGTGCCAGCACTGCAACTTCCTCAGCATGTTTCTCTCAGAATGGATTTTATTTTAGTTTTCCACTGTATACACTTTAGCCAGTATATAGTGAGTAGTTTTCAAGAGCTAAGTTGTTCATTGCAAACTATTTTTTACTCCTGAATTCAATGTTCATGTTAATTAAATTTCACTCTGCATTATTTAATAAATCTCTGAAAGGAGAGCTTGTAGTATTTATGGGGTCTTTGCTGATCTTATCAATAAAGCGGCATTATCTGTTCTTCATCCACCTGAATTTCAACTACATAACTGTGGCACTTCAATATTTGTCCTAGACAGATGTTCTCTAGCAAAACTTGCTGCAACTGTTTAAGATGATAGTACCCCCAGGGTTTTGACCCTCCTCTCTACTGAGAGCAGGGATGATTGAAGTGGAGGTGAACATGAGCCCCACCTGATCAACCATATATTATCTAAGCACTGAGATTGTGTTTTGTATCCTTTATCTAACAGCAGTTAGTTGAGTAAATAATAAAATGTGGAATAAAGTAAAAGTAATTTCTCTGTCAATCATTACCTTTGTGATTTTCTTGGCTGTTTGACGTTTTTATTGCATTTTCTGTGCCTTTTCTTATGATAGCATAGCGGATCCTAAGATATAGCTACTCTTGATATTCTCATAATTTTCCTTTTTAAAAAAATATGATTGTTTTTGGCACTGAGTGTCTTCTAGATACTAAACCAAAGTATTTTTCAAGGTCAAACCATGAAATGCAGATTTAGTTTCAACATAGACACTTGAAATTCTAATCAACATGTAGCTGGTAATAACACATAATAACACTTGTAATCAACACATAGCTATTACTAACTTTTAAAAAATGTTCCTATTACAAGTGAAATAAGGAAAAACACTGTTTGATGTCCTTTTGTAATTAAGAACTTTTACCAGTCCCAGCTGCTCTTAGACCATCTAGTAGAAAGTAACAGTTTTGAATAAAATGTGACATTCAGAGGTTGGATCGTTGTATATCTTATGCACAAGTTACACAATGGAAGCATTACAGCTACATCTTAGGCAGAGGATTTAATGTATTTACTGCCCCTCTGACAAGGAAAAGAGGAATGAACTGAATGTCTCACACAAACTTGGTATTCAAGAATAAGACACATTCTTCTTCTGGCAACTATGAAGCGATGAGAGGGAGGACATCTGAGAACTGTACCTTGTAATAGTCAAGGACTTTGCTTTCTTTTTGTGTTGTCTATTAGTCTTGTGCTAGAAAAAATAAGTTGAACTCCAGGGTAAGGCTGGATATGTACTTGTGTAATCTGCACAGATGCTCCCTCTTACCTGCAAATTCCATTTTACTATAAGACAGGCAGAATAGACTACTTTCCTTGAACCACTAAGCTCTCCAAACTATATGAGACATTCCTAACCTAATCGCATTATTTTTGTATTTCTTGTAGTTTATATTTGTTGTATGTGTTTTATAATTTGATACTTCACAACAATTTGGGGCTAAAAGTGTAACTTGTATAGCAAAGGCTCATTATGAAAAATTAAAAGCAACACACAGTGTGCAATTACAGAGCGTAAAACTGCAAGACAGTTCTGTTTTCAAGAGGTTGCTTACTCTATCAAGCCATCATATAAAGTGATACTTATATAGCTGCTGCAAGACTCTACTGTGTGTAATATACACATCATAAAAATACACATTTTGGAAAACAAAGTGGCACTTATTCAAGATGGAGATGTACAGCAGAACTCACTGGAAAGAAAAAGAAGGGCTCATGTGCACCTTCCTTTGATTTTGAATGAAATTGTGAAACCGGCAACAAGGTAAGAAATAAACTTGCAACAAGTACATGTATGAACTGAATATTATGATTCTATACACACTCATCTAATTCCAGGAAAATTGTTGCAGGGAGTGACAGAAAAATCAGACAGCAGACTTGATTATGAGATAGAAATGAGAGTATTGGTTCTGCTCAAGCATTGAAGGAAATTCTGTGTTAATGAACCATTTTCTAGTACCAAACATCGTTCTTTTACCAAAATTTAGTACTACTTTGCATATTTCTTGGCCAAAATTTGGTGGTACTTTGATGCTTATTTTTTTTTGGCATATAAAAACATCTGCATGCCAGTGCTGTACAGCTGTGTACTCTTAACTGAGCCATACTGCAGAGCCTACCACATCCTGTAAGCAATTTCTGAGTACTGAGAGGTAAGTAATGAAGCTTGGTAAATTTTTGGGGAACAAAACAAACAAACTACCCCCAAAAAAACCCAACCAAATCTAAACAAAATCCCCCAAACTCCTCTGAACTACTGTTCAGTTCTGTATATCTTTACTCTAAATTAATTACTCTGCTGGCTAAGTTTTGGAATAGAGCATGGGGTGCAAATGGTGTAAACGGCCATCATGGTTTTCAAAAGTGTCCTGAACATCACTAAAGAATCACTGATATCAGGAGTAGGTATCTGACCAATCCATATTTGGTTGTTTTTTTTCCAATTGCAATATCTGTGGTCTTTATCCTTTACCAATATTCAGAAACTCAAATGATTCCCCTTCAAAGGTTAATAGAATCCCCTAACATATAGAAAAAAGGTCTACATTTGACTTTTATTTAAAGTCCTCTAAGAGTATATTCTCTTCATATAGATTTTTTCTGAACCTATGTTGAAGCATTTGAATTGTGCTCATGGAAGTACATTTATAAGAAAAAGTATTATTCTTATTGGATTACATAATATATCTTGAAAAAGAAGTGTCTCAGACTCATAAGTACTTTTTCTGGCCGCTCTCTGTAGGGATATGGAAAACAAACTTGCTCTGAGGAAGAGAGCTCAAGGGAGAATATAGATGTCCTGTTAATCAGGACATAAAGAAGAAAGGAGAAGCTATGATGTGACAGTGACTGGTGGAAGAAAGTCTGGCAAACAGCAGAGACAAGACTGGGAGATATGACAATTTAGAGAATATATGTATAATTTATAAATCCAGACATATTTTATGAATTTCGTGCACCACTCTATTCCTTATTCTGTATTTACTCTGCCACTTGCTGGCTGGGACTATGTCATAGATCACACACACTATTCAAGAACAGATACAAGAGTAATCTAAGAAGAGATAGCACAATATGATTTTTTTTTTCTCAGTAAAGCATTGAATATGCTAAATAGACTGGTTAAACTAAAGGAAACTAATCGTCTCAGGTTGTCTTCTTCTAAATTAGAGCAATGGAAATTGTCTAGTGAGAAGACAGAGGAGAAAAGAATGTATGTTCTCTGAGCTGAGGAGCTATCTGAATGAGTGAGAGAAAGCTGGGCCTGAACAAATGAGAGGTCTGGCAGGCCAAGCTGGACAGTGAGGCTTTAATACTGGAGAGGAAGTGTCCAAAACTTCAAGGTCTTACAGAGCATTAGTGGTCCTGGAGAGACAGTTTTTATTTCCAGGATTTTTGGTTGCTTGTTTGATTTTTATTGTAGGAGTTGTAAGTCTAGGTTCTTTCTCCATTAGCACAATGTATAGTAACATAAATTTATAGTATTTACTTACTTTCTAAGTGTGGTACAGTCTTAGAAGATGAAACAATAAATTGCAGTAGCCAGGAGAAAAATTTTTATGCTGTGTAGATGTCAGAAGTAACATTAGAGGTCTTGATTATAGACTCTAATGGTTGCCTGAGAGGTAGGCATCAGCACCTACACGTTGCACATGGTCAGTGGGCATCCAGCGTTCAGTTTCAAAGCACAGCAGCAAAGGCATCATCACCAGGCCTATTTTTAGAGGGAAGGAAGATTCAAATAAGAGTGATTAGAGGAAACTGGAGAAGCAAGTAGGAGAGAAGTATCTATTACAGAAGCTGGTGCCTAAAAGGAGTTGTGTGTCAAGACAGAAGTAAGCTATCTTAAGCGGTCTTGGTAAAGAAGGAGAAAAAATACAGATCAGAGGAGATATTTTTGGCAAAAGTGTCATGCTTTTCTGTCAATGGCAGAAGAGGAGAGGGTAGAGCACTCGAGGTCAAGGCTAGAGAAAAGCCATCGAGTTGAACAGATAAGGGGCATCTGAAGTGACAATGCTTCTGTCTGACACGTCTCTGGAGCTAGGGATTGAAAAGTAAGGCACTGGTAATGATGAATAGTAAGCAGTGCCTTTTCACACCATAGTGGATGAAAGTTTTGACCTGCTGATTTGCATGAGGTTGGTAAGGTTTTCCTGTATATAAAGGTAGTGTCTCTTCCACCAAAAGCTGGCTTCAGGATTTTTTTCTGCCCTAGGCACATGTTGCAAACTTCATTATGCATAGCTAGTAGAAAATGTGCTGTCTGCTGCTACTGGATGCTTATCCTTACCTACAGCAACAGCCTCATTGCAGAACACCTTCTGCATGCTCATTCATGAATGTCTACACAACCAGAGAATTATGTTGCTATTTACATCTTCTGCCAGTGAAGTGTTGCAAATATTTAAAGGTGTGCTATGGAGAAGTGCTTACTGGTGTTGTATTTCTAGGAACATTTTGTTACGGGCAGGTCCATAACAGATTCAACACATAAGTAGGCACAAATGTGAGCAAGTTAGTCCAAAAGGAGAAATTCACATTTATTAGTATATGTAAAGCACAAATCATGTGTTCATATGATAAAATTAATATGGAGTTTGCTATAATAAAATTAATTCGTTTTAATAGTACACTACAATCCAATTGGTGAATATATTCACATTAATATTAGTGGAAACAGTATTTTCAATGTACCAAAGACATGTAAGGATTTCCATTAGGAAGAGAATATATCTCTTCTGGGAAATAGAATAATGATTGGGAGCTGCAGTTCAGTTTTCTCTCATTGGTTTTATTGTCCCTTCTAATCCACTCACTCTTGTGAGACCTCACTTGGAGTACTGTGTTCAGCTCTGGGGCCCTCAGTGTAAGAAAGACAAGAGAGATCTGGTTGAGTGGCTCCAGAGGAGGGTCACGAAAATGATCAGAGGGATGAACACCTCTCTCGTGAGGACAAGTTGAGAGAGTCAGGATTGAATTTTCTTCTTTCATTGGCCAGCTCAATTCTTCCATTACAGCTTCCATTGGCTTCCAACAGCTAATACATCTGCAGCTGTATTCTACTATAATTGATGAACCTAAAAGATTCTCTTAATTTAGGATCCACTAGGTTTTTAGAACTCCTCTAGTGGGCTGAGTCCATTATAGTTGATTAATATACAAATTGTTTTGACAGTTTCTCTTTTCTGCCTTCTTTTTTCCGAGAGCCCGTGTGACTCGTAGTGAGTTCAATGGCAGTGCAATAATGTTAGTTTTGCAAAATCACATTTACAACAACAGAGAGATGGAGAGACTTACAATTAATTTTTGTGTCAGAAAGTGGTAAGCAGAGAGTATTCATACTATAGTTAATGGGTTGTTATGGTTGATTAGATTAAAAACTACTGTGTAGCAGTGATCTCACTTTGAATTATATACCACAGTGTGAACCTGCCGGAACTGCACGAGGAAATCCCAAGTGGCCAGCTGCAGTTTATTTGGAGAAAATGGGGATAGGACAGCATCTAAATGCCTCTTCATTCAACTACGAAAGGCCTGATCAGAAAACCAAGGTAAGCAGCTGCTTTAATTTTTGTTCTAGGATACTTCTGTGCTTTCCTGTCAGAATTCATATTGCATTTAGAAAGGAATAGAACACTGTGATATTTGGCCTCTCTAAAACTCAACCCAAATAAATAACGAGAGAAGAAACCACAAGTCCAGAGAGATAAAACTTCTTCAATATACCATAATGCATCAGTGGTAGAAGTAACAGTGGAATACCATTTCACTGTTGACATTTTCTCCACTCCTAATGATGCCCATAAACTTCTCATTGCCTGGGGACAAACAAGGCAAGGAAGAAAGGGAAAACATATATGCCTAACTGAGCCTGTTTTAGAGGGCTGACAATTTATTTAATACTCGTATAAATCACACAACAGACTTAATCCACGTGATAGCTTAATTTAACCACAAGATTTATCCTGAATCCTCACCAAAAGACACAATATCACATCTGCCTGGCCCTAGAGCAACCATCATTATTCAGGAGGGTATAGTTCAGATTCTGTGTCTGACTTCTTGGTTGCAATGGTCAGCTATTACTGAAAGTACATGGGCTTTTTTTCATCTTATTATATTTGATAAGACTTTATGTGTAATAGAATATATAGACTTTGGATAAAATTACTTCCTTTTTCTAGCTATATTGTGGTTGTATTCATTATCTCACACAGCTTGTCTCAAACAGCTATTCACAAAATAAAAATCGTCTGTATGAAAACTGTTCTTTTCTTACAGAGAGAGAGACCTCAGTCTTAATCTTGATATAAACTTAAATGATTATTCCTTAGTTGGCTCTTTGTTACCTGCTTCTTCACTGAAACAACATCCATACTAGTTTGTCAAGGAAAAACAAAATCAGAAAGTACCTCAAAATTCCTCAAAGGAATTTTGAAAAAACAGTCTATATTGCGTAGCTGCCATATATACGTATGTAGATGACATTTGGTATATATTCCAGGTTATTTTAACAGGCCTAGTAAGTTTGGCCTTGACCACTTTACTGAAGAGTGAACAACTCGGTTTTGTTGGAGCTGTTGGATTCACTGGAGATTTTTTGAAATATATGTTATAAATCTACAGCTGAACATGTCTCCTCTTCATACAGTAGATGCCAACTCCCACCTGTGCAAAACACAAAAGATATAACAGAGGAACACAGAATGTGCTCCTTTTAACAGAAATGTCAAGTTTGTCTGAATTTTTTTCATTTTCCATATCACGTCACTGAAGGAAGCACAGTTAAGAGGATATGCTTTAGAATTACTTTTCAAAATCAAGTTCTTCTGGCAAATCAAAAGAGAGCATTTTTTTCATACAATTATTAGCTATTTTTAGATTCTGTTGTAATATCCACCTTTCTAGTTGCTCTTTTTTTTTTTTTTTTGTACTAGAAGGAATACAAGTATCCTTAAATGAAAAAATTAATTGATTTCTGTTAAGCTTAGTCTTGGTTCTTAAAGCTAATTTTACTCAAAAGTATTTTCTACTATCTAAGTTCTTGTTTGTTTGTTTATAATCAGAAGTCTTCCTGAGCAAAGCAAACGTTTATGAAAATGCATAAATATTTTTCTGTTGAAAACCAGGCTTTTAAACTGACTTCAGTGAAATTATGCTTACATTGATGTATCAGAGCAGAAATAGCATTCTGCATGTCTTGCTTAGACTGGGATATAAAACTGCACTTTATATCAGTCTTGCTAATTGAATTGTTTCACTTCTGTAGAGTGTCTCTTCATTTTAATTTTTTTCTTGATTTTTTCAAATTACTCTAGAAGGTGTCTTTGTGTAGATTCCGTTCTATTGAATGTTACATTTGCATGTTTTAAAAATAAGTTTTTCACTTGGAATCTGAAAACAGAACTAGTATCAGGCAAAATACAGAAAGGATTCCTTTCTCAGTTTAGCTAATCCTTGTGGGCATGTTTCTCAGCGTTTGACTTCTTTAATTCTGGAACTGCTTTGGAGTAGAAAGAAGTAGTTTTGGGATATGCACAGCTGTGGTGTTGGACAAGATCACTTAAATTCTTGCCTTTCATAATCATGCTTAGCAAGGATATCCTTTAGAGATGCAAAAGTACATAGTGGTAGTGCAGTCTAAGGACTCCTTACTGGTTCTTGTCATTCTGTTAGTCTGAAACACAGCTACATTCTTTTAGCTAGTTTTAACATTCAGTTCTGAAGACATAGCTGTATTTTTTATATCTCTTTTTTGACATCATAAATCTGTAAAATTTCTGTATTTTCTATATCACAGAAAATAATGACAATGCATAGGGAATTATTACTGTGCCTTACCACTAGATGCATAAACTTAAGAGAGGCATAGACAGTTTCATTCTTTTGACTTGGAAAATCAAACTGCTTTTTTTTAAAAAAAAGCTTTATTAGCATGCAGAAAGTTTTAACTGCCTGCAGTCATGTCCATTTTCATCCGATATTGTGCTTGTTAATTGATTGGACCACCTCACTGGGGCATAGATGCCAAGCAATCATAGCATCCTATAGGCAATTTACATAATAAGGTGAGTGGCATCATTTGCAGCTGGGAGACCCATTGTGCTAATGTCTTCAAAACGCTGATACCTGATGCCTTTTTTTTAAAAAAAAATTTACACCTGTTGGCTTCTCTGTGCCAAATGTCCCTTTGAATAGTGGAGGGAAGGAAAGCATGGAAAACAAAACAATTTTTTGTTGCCAAGAGAGACTAGCTATACTGCAGCTGGCAGCTTGGACCACTTATAGCATATCTAACAGGAAAACACTGCCTGATGATGGCTCGAGAGGAAAAATTAAACCACTCAAGACAGAGGTTGTGGTCTTACCCTGAGAAACTGGCTGATACTTATAAGAAGACATAGAGTGGAGGAGAAACAGCATTGTTAAGTCCAAGTGGTGCTATGAAAAGTTAGAATTCCTGGGCCATAGAAGCTGTGTGGAAGGTCTGTCTGCTCTTTCTGAATTACTTTGGCTTTACTTTTCCTTTCTTTGTGGCCAAGGTCTTCTAAGCAAAGTATCATTTCCCCGCTTTCCTTGAACAAAACTAGAATATACTTGTGTTGCAATGTGCAACATCAGGTCACCACCAGAACATGACAGTAGCCCAAGATGATATATACTTTGAAATCACATGATTCAGTTCTCAATGAAGGCTTGACAGATGCTTTAGGCAAATGCTGCTTTAGCTACCGTTTGAAAGAGCCTTTGGCCTCAGGGATACGTAAGCCTGTACATCGACATATTTAAATTCAATGTAGAGCGGATGCATTGCTTAGGACATTTTATGTCCTGTTCTATTATATATTTGTCCATTTGTATTAGCTCTTGGAAGTTTAGAAATGGGAAATCATCCTGTATATTTCTTGATGCAATATGTGGATCCTGCAGTGGATATGTATGCATCTCTTTTTTTATCTTTATCCTTTCAGCTGCCCTCCTTGTATCTTATACCCATCTCCTACCGGTACCGCTCTTGCAAATATTTCCCAATCTCTTTTTGAGGCCAAACTCTTCTAAGCTAAATATCTTCTTCCTGCTTTTTCTGCCAGGTAGTATTTTTTAATGCAGCTATTTCTCAAATGGAGCCTTTGTGCTAGGTCTGAGCAATAGTGTCCTTTTACATAAAGCAGTAACATCGTATGAGGAATACCAATAGGGACCAAGAATAACTAGTCATCTACAGAAATACCATCTAGAGATATAGGGAAGAGTCTAGCTGGTTCTTTTCCACAGTGACTGCATACCCTCTTTTCCGCTTGGTCTAGTGCTCAGCCATCTGGAAACAAAAAGGTGGAGAAAGAGTTGTTTTTACTTATACGCAACTTTGATTTTATGTCTCAGACTTCCTAGTAATAAACCTGAATGAAAGTAAATTATTTGTGAAGCAAACAACATTCTGAAGTGTGAGAATGGTAGAGTTACAGAATCACTGAGATTGGGAGGAACCACTTGAGATCATCTAGCCCAAACCCCAGCACAAGCAGAGTTAGACAGAGGAGGATTGTGTCAGCCAGGTTTTGAGTATCTCCACAGAATGATTAAGATGTCTCTTCGTGCTGCTGTAACATGGTTGAACAGCTGCTATAACCAAAAGGCAATTACTGGTGTAGCAGTACATGGTTTGCTAAACAAGAGCATTCCTTTTTCCTAATGATTGCTGGAACAGAGGAAAGATTTAGGAGGAACAGAAGTTAACAGAACTGTGCTCTTAAATGTCTACAGGCTTTTAACTTTCTTGTGTGGTAGCTATGCTATGTACGTGAAAGCTAGTGGTGGAACAAGCTCTTAGAAAAGATTTAAGTAAATTTGTAATCTAGCAATAAATAACTAATGGAAATTATTTATCTGAAAAATCCCAACTGGAGTTCAACCATTAAAATAACACAAAGCATTGCAACATTTTGGGGGGGGGAGGAAGGCTGGGCTTAAGAGGGGCAGATGTCCATTACTGCTCCAAAAGAGCAAGCAAAGTTGCACTTATTATATAAGTAACTGTGTTTTCTATTTGAGAAACTGCAAATACATATTTTATTTTACTAGAAAAAGGTTTTGATATTGAAGTTTAATTTAGGTCTTTACATTTTTAACAGTCCTGTGTGTTTAAAAAATGCAAATAATAACTTCTAAAACATTCTGAATTTACTTCATCAGTAAGATATTTATACTCCAAACCTGGGATATTTTACAGGTTCTTAGATTAACTTTGCAGACAGCTTGTAAGCGAGTGTGGGTTACTTGTGTGGTCTGGTGACACGTTTTGACAACCTGTTGCCAGAATATATGTCTATCAATAAATTTATCAGTAGATTTCGTTTACTAAAGAGAAAAGTAGTAGCGGTCTTTGTTTTTCTTTTCTGCTTAAGGAACAAGATAGATTGCCAGATGGCTTTTTCTGTTGTTGTATTTTTCCCCCTATTTGTTTTTTAGGGGGTGGGGCTTCACTACAGTGTTTGTAGTTTGATTTGAGATACCTGAAGGAATAAATTACTTTTTCAGTGATGAGTATTAAAAGAGAGCACTAAGTTATTTCTGTACTCAGACAATGTTCCTCAGTGTCCTATATCAAACATTCCCTGAAAGTAAAGATTTACATGTTCCATGTTAATTATCCAACCTATAATTATACCACCTTACCATAAAACCCTAATGAAAGTGCTATTTATATTAATAGAGCGTTACATTCTTAAGAACAGTTCTTCATACTGGTCTTCATTCTACATATAAACCCCTTAACATTAAGGAGAACAAGAAATTGCTCTACCCCAAGCAGAAAGCAAGTTAGTTTGTCTGGCAGCTTACAGAAACAGAGCACATCCACTATCACCTTTGACTGCAGTCTTAGGGGCATTTCATACCTCAGTCAACCTCTTTTTTGCCCTCAGAGATCTTAATTCTCTTTATCTACTCATTAGCATGTAAAATTAACACCGTTCCTGAGAATATTAGCAGTCAGAATTTTAGTAATGCTCATATCAATGTGCATCTCACTGCATTTTCCATGACAATTAGTAGAATTATATTGTTAGAGTCCTTTAATACCCACATTTTTCAAATCCCTGTCCTCTGTACTTGTGCATGAGACTTAAAAAAAGCCACCAAACTATTGCACTTCAGAGGGAGAATTTTATTTTCTTAGTGGGGTTACTATGATAGTTGACACTTATCAGTAATATTTAATCATAATGAGGAGTTGATTCAGGGTGACTCGTCTTGGTCTCTTTAAAACAAATCTGTCATATTCATAAACAAATATAGAGGTCAGATAATGTTAGCTGTCGGGTCTGACTATGCCCTGACTTTTATGTTAAAGCACAGAAAGACCTATCTTAATAAGCGAACAGAACTGCTGGATTTAAATTACATGCCTTTCATCCTTTTCATATTTGAAAATCCTGCCTGCTTAATTTGACAATAAATTAAGCACCAGTGTTAAAACTAGATTTCCCCGAGACCGAAGGAAGAATATCCCTGTTAAGAAGAAATGATCGCAATGAAGAGGTCTGCTTCATTCATCTTCACCTTAATTGAGCTATATCACTATGGATTTCAATTTAACCTCATCTCTTTCTATCAAAGCTCAGTATCAACAAATGATGTGATTTAGGATACCTACGAAAATATGGTTTAATTTGAATATTTCTTTTTTTTTTATTATTTTCTCTTTTGCCTACCACTAAGTTGATATGTCTTGACCATGCTGCCCTAAATCCTCCTTGATGACAAGAAGGGAACCGGCTTTGTGGAAAATTGAAGGCCACTGGATGCTTTCTGACAACTAAGGAGACATTAGATAAGGAGCAGCCTGGAAAACTTTAAATTCCAACTCTTATTTGGCAGTTATCTTCCAGCAGGAAGATAGTGTCAAAGGCAGCCACTAGAATAATGCAGAGAGAAGAGAGTTTGTGAAATGGAAATGCAAATAAACTGTGAAGATCATTTTCTTCTGTTGTCCCCCCATATGAAATCTCTGGCTAGTTTCTGAAAGGGATAAAAAATAAGATATTTTTATGACTGTATGATTATATACATATAAATATGTATACATAAAAATGATATCTATGTATAATATCTCAAGCAATTTGTAATACTCAGAATTAACTTATTAAAAGGAAAGTAAAATTATACAGTAATATACTTTACTAAAGCTGTTCCATGGTAGTGAGTATGATTAAGAAAGAACAGTTTTCATCCTATAAATTGTATTTTAAAATTAACTTTTAATAACATAGTAATACTGTCATTCATGTTTCTGATAGTTTTAATAAATAAATTTACAAACTGGATTTCTATCCTATGACAAAAGTGAAACTAGTGCTCTTCCCAAATTACTCAATTCTAGAAATTCAATGGAAATTCATAACAGATTTAATTTTCACTCCACATTGAATCTTCTCATTTTTGTTTACAGAGGTTTTCCTGATTCTTGTTTCTAAAATATACCTCCTGGTGACCATCAGTTACTGCTGAATCCACATAAGCAGGTGGCTATTGACACTGCTTAAACAAACTTAGTGCCTACAAAGGAGACCTTTTTCATACATTTTAGTATGTGTATTCATCTTTGTTTTTCTGCCAGAATCAGTAAACAACCTGAATAGCTCTCTTTTATAGGTGGTAATGACTGGAGTGGAAGAGCCTGGCAATTTTAAAATTCATTTCATTAAATATTTGTGGATATGGTTGGCAAGATATTTATGATCATCAGAAACAATCCTGGAGTCGATTTGCTGCACTGAATGTGTAAGGAATTGTGCACATTTAGGGCTGGATTATCATTTAGCTTATTAAAGAAACCATCCTGAAGGTGACCTGTGGCTCGGTGCTGGAGCTGGAGTCAGCACTTCCATGGAAGAGCTGTCAAAGGCACCCATTGTGCTTTGAAGTAATGAATCCAGGAAAGATTCTGTGGCTGCTGTGAGGCCCAGCATGGGAGGACAGGGCATTGCCTTGGCAGAGGGACAGTTTTGGAGCCCAGGTCATGCTGGTAAGCTCACTTCTCTTTTGGAGCTGTATCATTCTTCTCCTGAAAAATAATGTATTTGTGGTTTAGGTCACTTTTTCTTGTCATGTGGCATAAAGAGGAATTTGTATATTTTCCTGCCTACCTGCTTTTTAAAGCAGATTTCTGTACAGTTTGGAGCAGGTGTTTTGTGTGGATGCTTTATCAAATCTGTAACTGTATTTAGGAGAACAAGCACACTACTATAATAGAAAGAGCTAGTGTGGGATGCTGTCAGATTATCCCAGTGCCATAGGAAATAGAGACCACCATAAATTTCTGAAGCACCAACTCCATCCCAGCCTGATGGATGGAAGCCATGGCTGTTGTTGGCCCATAAGCAGAAATATCACCCGAGGCAGTTTGTATTAAATAGTTTTCACCCATTGTTAAAATTTCTGGGACTTTTGTTTCTGCTTATGTCCAACAGACTTAACATTGAGGAGCTCTCAGTTGTCCAGAATTAACTTCTAAAAGAAGGGACTTGAGTTGATAGAATGTGAAAAATCAGCAGAGTTCTCAGGGGCACATAGCCTCGCTAGCACCAGTTATCTGCTGACTTAGATAGGAGTAGTGTTCAATTCTAAAGAAAACAGGAAACACATTCATTTATTTGTATAAATGGATACAAACACTCTATGTAATTGTAATTCTTTGAATCTTTATCCAGAAAAAATGCATACAGAATCATGTACATGGAAGAAATTGCATACCTTGTGCACGAGTAAATGCTAGAATAAAATGTTTTCTTAACCTGCAGTGTTTATTTTACACGAATGCTCCTATGAGTATAGAAAAAGGGCAACCTTTCCTGAAAGGATGTGTTGTAAACACTACCAATCTCCTTCTGAAACCAACAAAACTTCTACAAGGGTCTGAGATAGACAAATTTTTCCTTATGGTATTCAAAAAGCAGAAAGAAGAGCAGAAGAAAACTCTCAGCTGCTCCAAAAGTGGATCCATATGGTTCCCAACAAACTTTGCAAATTCTAAACAAAAACATCTAAACAAAGTCTAAAGAAAAATACCTAAAAATATTTGTGTCAAAATGATGTTATTGGAATGTGCGCAATTATTTAGAAAATACATAGCAAACTTGTGCTGGCAGAAGGTTGGATAATGGAAATAACAAGTCAGCTGTTTCATTTACTAATTTCAGTTTATTTGATTTTATAAAGTACAAACTGATTCAGGAGATTGCAACAGTCTAAATATTCATTCTTCATGGATCTTTACATTTAATAGCTGCCAATAAATCTCACATTTTTTCAAGAGTTAGTTGTCTTAGAAACCCTCCCAGCGGTATATTCTTGTTGAAAGTGAATTTAGTGTGCTAAGAATCATGGACTGACAGATCTGAACCAGCTATAGGAAAGAGGATATTCTTTTTCTAGACCACCCAGTAAGTCTGGTTTTATCCTGCCTTCTAGGCTTGCAAACACAATTTAGTCTCTATGCCAACTCACTCTTTGACCTTCTGCTGAGAATGACATTAGTAACGCCAATTCTGGTGATAGTTTGTGATGTGGATATTTATCCACTACAGCTCTGGACCAAACCCATCAATTCACTTCATACAGGGTACAAAATAGCTATTGGGCAGCAATGACTTTTAGCCTTTACTGTCTAGGGCCAGAAGTGAGCCAATGACCTTTACATGAAAAAAGACTGTTGCCTGTCAGAGCCATCATAGTAAACACTCATTTAAAATACTATTTTAAAACTGATGAAGATACACCATAGTCACTAATCAAAGAATAGCTTTAGTGCTTCAAAAATGTGGCACAAGTTACAGTCATTAGAATAAATTACAACTGATTTTGAGCAGCCATTAAAGAAAAAGTTCAGGGGCCATGACAGAAAGAGACCTTGGGATGGGTTGATACATTATTAATATGGTCTAGTAGGTCATGTCTTGGCAGTGTATATTTGCAAAGAGTTCAAAATACCCATTAAACATTTACTGGTTTTTATAGGTCTATGCCAGACATAGCACTGATTGGCATATTTTAAGAAAGTTGTATGTTTTTTTTAATTATTTTTTGGCATGTGATTAGTACGTGTGTATATTAGTACACATATGCATATGTATGTATACAAACTTACATACATATATATATACACACACAGAGAGAGAGAATCTGTTTTTTATCTTTTCTACTATTCTATCATTGCCTGCATGACTTTTTTTCCCTTCTTACCTCCACTGAACCTTGCTAAGAGTAGACCCTGAGGTAAAATATCTACAGGTTTACCTGTCATTTTGACATTCCAAATAATTCAGGAAAAAATGCCATAGTTTTCCCCATTCTGTTTCCTTACTTCCCTTTCATCCCTGCTGTTCCATTACCTTTATTAATAATAAACTTTTTTTTTTAATCCTTTTGACTCTAATCCTACTGTCCCTTCATCTGTTGAGGGAATTAGGTAACTAGATTGATATTAAACAGCCTTAAATCATAGATTGCTTACACTCCTGTTGCTGCATGCTCACAATTCACCGTATTCAAGCCGTAGTTACTGTAGCACACTAAAACTTGCTATAACACTGGCCCCCTGAAGGACTGTACAGCAGCAATATGTTAAAACACTTACATTTCAAGATATTACAGAGACTTTGACTCATTGTGTTAATGGTATTGTCTTTTTGTAGATACTATTACAAATCCCGTTACGTTGGATTAAACAGCATCTCTCTTTCCACATGCCTGCATCAGCACACAACAGGTGAGTAATGCTGGATATCTGAAGAGACAGATATTAAACCCTTCCTGTAAGAAGTAGACTACTTTCTAGAGTACAACTGAATGCTTTGAAATGTTGACCCTTTTACCTATTTTGACAGCCAAATAAATGTTATTCAAAACAATCATAAGTGGTTTGTAACAGCCCAAGTATGAATGCTTGTAGCCTATCTGAAAATGGCTGCCATTTGCAAGAAGGTAACACACTGGTGGTGTTCTATGAGTGAATCAGAGTTTCAAAGTTCTTTAATTGTTAATTTAAAAAGTGTTTTAAACTTGTAGCACAAGAATTTCTGCCAAAATGACTTGGGAAAAGCTTAATTAGTTCTCAAGTGGTGAAGGATGTGTGTTAAATCCATATGTTCATTGCACTACTACTAGAATTTAATGGAGAAGTGTGAAGGAAGAAATATGTTTTTTTCACTTCTAGTTAAGAGTTTCCAGTAGTGATGGATGGGAATTTACAGGTGTCCAAAGCTAAGTAATATTTAATAACTTTATTTATCTAAGTGCAAGATATCTGTAATAATGTATTGAAACATCCAAAGTCTGTTGAGATTTCTATTCCTTCTTCCAAACGTTCTTCCTTACAAAAATAACATCTTACTGGAATACTTCATATATTATAAACATTTTAGATCCTTTTTGGAATGAAGACTTTGAGGGGAAAATCATGGTGGAAATGAAAAGTAGTTTTTAATTCACTATTTTTTTAGCTTTTGAATTTGAGGCTAGTGTTATGTGGTCTTAAGCAGATAAATGCAGCTGATGTGTAGCAGAGTTGTCTCTGAATTTGACCATGGGCTTGGTGCAAACGGGAAGGATTCCCATCATTTCCTATACCAACATTTACCTTCATGGAAGTAAAACACTAATATTTGCTGTAAATTGCTGTCATTCCTGGTAATACAATGAAGGAAAATACTAGAGATCCCAAAATTACTTCTTTTTCTTGTAGTTCACCTTGCAAAAATAAGTCTTTCTTTCTCCTATAGTACAGATATGTTCCAAGAGTTTATAGGTGAATTTGTGGAAAAAGTCAATGTAGACTTTTCTTCTCTAACAATAGAAAATCTTACAAAAATTCAGCTATCACACATTGAAGAAAGTTGTTATAGTAAACATAACTTTTCCATATAGATAATAATAATATGCTTCACAGTGATAGGTTCAGTTAGTTTATTCACATATCTAAACCTTTCCAAAGATGTGTAACTGTTTTATGTTTTAATGTATAGCTTATTCCAGACTGTCTTTGTTATAAAATCCCATGTAAGACCTTAAAAATCTGGATTTCTGGCATTAATACACTAAAGAAATAAAACAAAGCTTCATAGTTAGTCTTTCCATCTGCTTTTACCTGCACAAGACTTGGGAGCAGTGTAGCATCCAACACAGGAGAAACAATGGCACTTCATCTCTGGAAAGTGCACGTATGACTGACAATTACTTGCACAGATAATGTGTTAATAAAATGGCTTGGACTATATGAAATTGGATTGGCTATCAACTGGTTCCTGAAGGAGGAAGGTTTGGTATGTGAAACTGTTATCTGTGCAAGACTTTTTTTCATTTAACAAGTAATTCACTGTAATTAAAATAGAAATGAAATAGCTTTCCCTACAGTACCCTAAGAGAGTTTACCAAAGCAATACCCTAACTATGCAAAGGCAGAGGTAATTTTTTATCCATAACGTATTTATGGAAATACATCTATTCTTTCCCAAAGCAGAAAATGATACATTTTTTTTTAATTACATTTTCTAAGAAGAAAGTTTTGTTTTTTTTTTGTAATAGAGCTTTTTATGTGTTGCATAATTTATGGTTTCTGGGAACAGGTGATAAAATGATGTCTTCAGTAGAGATGGCCCAAAGGAGCCTTTGATGTGCACTAGAATCATAGAATCACAGAATGGTTTGGATTGGAAGGAACCTTAAAGATTACCTAGTTCCAACCCCCCTGCAGTTAAGATCACCTATATACACAATATCTTTTTGATAGTTTTATAGAGATGAATATTCACATGAAGTTTTCAAAGGGGAGAAAGAAGAACAGTGTCTAGGTCTATTTGTGTTTATAGATCTATTCTGTGTTTACAGAGCAGTTTATTTTATGTTCTACTTAAAAAAAATAAAAATAATCCAATATGGGCTGTTTTGAAAACAAGAAAGCTGTAATTAAAGGCATTGATGGATAGTTACATTAACAGCTCGTCAACAGCTAATCTGAGACCATCTGTTCTTTAGTGGTCTGAAAAGGTTAAGAGCATATGGATGCCTCTACTTGCCACATCCTATAGTACAGCCTTGCCAGGATGAAGAAACAGTGCTATAGTGCAGGACTTCTGGCAATACACTTTGTGCTGAAGTTCAGTTCATGCTGCCAGAAGTGGCCATACAGGACACAGATTTTTCCAGGCAGGCACATCGTTAACTAGTGTATTTTTTTCCTTTTTAATTTTTATTTTGGCAACATGAGTTTAGTAGACATAATCAGCAAGTGGGTATGCATCAAGCAAAGAGACAGGTAATAGGTGTTATTGGAGTCTTAGGTGCTTTTTCGTTGAGAACTGTGAACTGAAAAAAAAAGGAAAGGTTTTATCAAATTGCCGCAAAACACTGAGTATCTTCAGAAAAATTCTGAAGTTGATAATGAACTATGTATGATACATCTTCTACAGGAAATAGAGGGATTTTTTAAAATTCTTCTGTGTATAATCAATTTTTGATACATTGCCATAAAAGTAATAGCGTAGGCTCTGGGACAGATCTGTTGTATTTGTACGAAGCCTGGTAGAATGGATTGTAGTTCCATATCAACACACATTTAGCTGTTTCTGTGAGGTATTTATGTCAGGGTTACAGTTATGCCTGTGCCCAGTTATGGACACTGATGATCTGGGTTCTGACCCACGGGTAGCTTGACTTAGAATGTGTCTCCTCACTGTGCATGGTGCAAGAAGAAATGACTATTCAAGTTGTCTTCTTGGTTCATTTCTTTCCCTCTTTATCATAAGCATAGTTTTCATCACAGGGGAGAAAAAGTGAAAGTGTACTTCTCTAATGGCCGAAAAATGGAATCAAAAATTATCTGACTTTCATTGATGTGGAAACATGGGAGAAGTAAAAGTAATTTTGTCCTTTTATGTGTGTATATATATAACATATAGTTCTTTCATGGTGTTGTGAATCTGCAAGGTAAAAGGAAATTGTTTGAGTTAGTTAAAATATCACGGGTAAAGTTTTCTTTTTCTTGTAAGTATCTGGGTAGTAGGATAGTCATGAAAGAAACTGAACTGGGAAGAATGTAAGCTATGGTAAGTGTAGGAAAACTGAAAATGGATTAAAAGCGACAATTGAGAAGCCATCTCCACATGTTACTGGTTTCCCCACAGCAGATAAGGGCCTGGCTCTTCATTCTACCATCTTGAAGAAAAGTGGTTGTAGGAGTGTGTTGGGTTATTGTTTTCAACTGAGTAAAATACTTGAGGGCTTTTGTTTGGCCGAGATTACCTATTTGACTCTAATATAGGCAAATTCACTGAAAGATGGAAAACCTTTTTAAGAAGCTAAGAGATGAATTGTGTGGCAGTGGCTATGCTTTTATCAGTATATAAAAGCCAGCTAAAATGTGTCAAGAATATTCTGCAGTTCTCCTATAGTACTCTTCATGCTCTCCTATAAAAGTATGAACCTGTCACAGTACTTGTGTACCTGATTTAATGAATCTAGATCACTTAGGAAGTCTGACGTGGACTTTGACTGCATTGTAGTTACCTAAGTAACTGGCTTCTGGCTGCACTAGTATTATACTCTCAGTATAACTGTCCTTAGGACAAAAAAAAAAGCAAGTTAACTTCTCACAGGATAGAAAATGGCATATGTTTTGAACGTTATTATAACAGAATGAAGTAGAGTAAGAGTCATTTAACAATGAACCATCAAAAATGTCTCTGATCAATTTTTAAAAAAAAAATCACTTAAGCATTTCTGAGTGGTTGAGCAGCCTCTAGAGCAAGAAATAACACTTGTATCTGTAACAAGAGCTAAGTGAACAGGGATTATAAATAACAGACGTTTATTCATAAGTGTAACAAGAGGAACACGTAGAAGAATAATATTACTCTATCAAATACTTTGTGTATTTGCTTTCCTATAGAAGACATAAGAAAGAAATGTGAGAAATATACACAATAAGGAAGAGGAATTGAAGGCCTTAGCACAGGGTCAAGCTTATGATGTAATGGGTACATGGAGACTTGAAGCAATAATTCATATGATACAAATCTTGAATAATATTTCAATTTCAGAGGAGTATAGTTTGCAAAGTAAGGTGGTATTCCATTACAATAACTTGCCCTTATGTCTAGAACACAGACAGAGTTTATGTGTATGTAAATGTATGACAAAAAATGTAAAATCATTCTCCTGGTGCACATCTAATACATGTCCCCACATGAGGAAGCCCAGGTTTTGGAGACTTTTTATGAATATTCTTTAAAATGCAGGTTTGTTAGTTCAGTTTAATTGCCACAAGATGTATGCTTTGAATACAGACTACATTGATTTTAACTGATTTGGGGCTTTTTAAAAAAAAAAACCAAACTACCACAACAACAACCTCAAACACTAGATAAAAGGATAATTAAAATTACATACTGCAGTGGGAGTAGTGAAAAAAAGGAAGGCTAGTCAAGACAGGAGAGAAATTATCAGGGAGGAATTTGTTGAGAATATGCTGGAGGAACGCAACTTTGGAAGATGGATCATGAAATAATAGAGTTCATGATCTTTAGGAAAGAAAGGAAGATATTTAAATGAAACAATAGATTTCAACGAACTTGGGTAAGTGAAGGGTTGTGCATCGTGTGAACCTAAACTACATGAAAAAGGATTAAAGAGACTACAAAGAAACAACTGGTTTTGCTATTTTTAATTCTTTTAATGGGAGAGAGGAAGAGAGAGAGACAGAAAGTGTAGCAGGAGTACAATTTGGATAAACCATGACTTGTTAAACTGTCTTTAAAAAGAAGTACAAAAGAAGTAAGGTTACTGAGGGTTAGTACATATGTACAAAAATGGAAAGGTGAGCATACAAAACGAGATGAAGTTAACTAAAGTATTTTGACATATTTCTGTCTGCTACCATTAAGGAAAAAACTTTTTTTTTTCCATCTTTACTCAGTGAAAATGAAAAGTTACTGAGCAAGAAGTCCAAGATAGTCCAAGTGTTTGATATATTTTACCTTCACTTAAAAAGGCCAACTGTGATAACCTGAACGAGACAATTAATTTTAATACTAAAAAGGTAAATAGGCTATAGTAGGAGAAGAACATAAAATAGTTGGGTTATATGTTTTCAAGTTAGTTGGACCACATTAAATTAATCCAGCAAGCTGATTCAATCTCAGAGCCATTAACGATTATCTTAGAGATGTTGGAGGCTGTAGAAGACTGAAAGTGGCATCCATGATTTTTTGAAAACATAAGAGCAGGAGAGTTACAAGAGAGGCAGCTTAATTTAAGTTTCAGGAAAAACAGTAAACCAAACATACTACTTGAGAGCCCCTGCAAGACAGCAACAAACTGTCAGCATGTGTTTGTCCATCTTATAAATCTAATTTTCTTCTATGGCAGGATAACAACTCTTTGACTAGAAGAGGAGCAGTAGATGCGTATCTTGATTATAAAATAATCTTTTTATACTTCTATAGCATTCTCCCAAGTAGGCTAGGGAAACTAACCCAAGGTTAAAGTGTAAATAGTTAGAAAAGAGCTCTCGAACAATTCCGTGTTTTACTTTTGTTTGGTAGTTTGGATCGAGCAAGTATTCTTAGGAATCTGACCTGTGATCTCTTTCTGCTAAATTTGTTCATTAATGATCAGGATGATAGAAAAGATAACGTGCTTGTCAGATTTCAGACAACAATAATCTGAGAAGGGATGCAATCAGGATAGAAGGCAATACTTAATTCTTGATAAATTAGAGGTAAATTTCTGAAATAATTAAAAACATAAAAAGACACTCTGCATAAAGAGTAATAATGAACGGCATGAATACAAAATTAGGAAGAGTTGTCCAGTAGGAGTTTTTCTGAAAATGACTTAGGGAATACTTTGCATCACAAATTGAATATTAGCCAATGATTTTGTGCTATTTCTTGGAAGTAAATACATTGGAATTACCAAACAGACCTGGCACTGTACCAACAGGCCTGCTTAAGAGACATACCTATCTCATTTGATCTGTTGTTTTTTCTTCACAAGTTGCTTGCTCTAATCTCTAAGCAAAGATGTCCTAATAAAAGTGTCCAGGGTGTACAACTCAAGTAGGTGCAAGGTCATCTTACAACTAAGACTTATGAATATTGCCCTGCACCTTCTCCTTCCCCTTTCACACCCATGGATAGACATCTGTGCTGGTTGACTGGCATTAATTGCAAAGTATCCCCATATTTTGATCCTTATGCCTTAAGTTTACCATAGGTCCTCTGTTTAGTTTTGAAGCAAATTCTGTTCTTGATATATTATTAAGTGGATATGTAGTAATACATACTTTGAGGAAAATTTTTTAAAGGACTGTAATTGCTCCAGTGAGAGGTAGCTTCTGTTTGATACTAGTACTGTAGGTAAGTTTTGCTAGCTAGATTTCTAAGTGCTCTCCAGCACCTTAACAAACTTCTGTGGCCATCCCAAATGTTTCATTTGTATCTACTGCATAGAAAGACAGACATGTACTATTAACTCATTGGACATGTAGCAGCACTATTATATTTTGCCCTTTTCTCTAGGGGAAGAAAAAGGGAAAGAATATTGTTCCAGTGGTAGATCCTTCATCTGTCATCTAGAAATTCAAACGTTGTCATACAGGAACCAGCCGTGCAGGAAAGATATTGCTTCAGTACCTAGCAAAACATAGCTTGTCAGCTTTCATACCAAAAGTTTATTCTGTCATCAGTGAGAAAGCCTAGGAAGTCCTGGATATGTTTGGACCTTAAATGTGAATACAGTGCCTTCTAAGTGACATTTGGTGCAGTACTAGTGTGATTCTATCTTATAATTTTAACTGAAACCTTTGACAATCTTGTGTGGACCCCAAATCGGTGGGTTTAGGCTCCTTTCCCTTTTAAAATGTATAAAGACTTGTATATGGTTAATGATTTAAATGACTAGAAAATGTAAAACTCTGTGTTCACCATCAAAACTGTAAAATCAGCTTGTGGATGTGTGTTTGCTTGTTTGTTGTTTGGTTTTCTTTTTTAAACCAAAACTAAGTTTATCGTCCCTACCCAAGCACCTCTCCATTAAATACTGGGGGAATTTGAGATCTGGATCTTGCATACTTTGGAAATCAGTTTAAAGATAGTCTTAATTTATTTAGAGACTTGTCTTCATTTTTTCTTACGAAAGCAACTTCCCAAAGACTTTTCTTACAAAGAGCCATGTCTTCATTATACATAAACATTACCAAAAATCCTATACAGTTTAATACTTGTTTTGTGCAAGGTTTAAAATAAATAGTCTCTGAGTCTTCTGCTCCTAAAGCTGAAATTTACAGCCTCTGTATCTGAAGTGTACAGCAATATTTGGATATTATAAACTTTCTTTAAACTTTAAATGCTACATGAATGCCTTCAGCATTGCAATGGAATAGGAAAGCAAAATAACATAGAAATATGGCCTGGCCCGGTCTTTACAACCACTTTGATTTCAATATGTTCAACATAATTATAGCAACCTGACCTTCCAGCCCTCTTGCAGCTGTCTCTAATTTGTAAGCCATGGGCCCATTTTTCATTTGGAGTTTTTAAGGTTATTTGATTTTATTTTTTTTTAATAGAATGGTCATCCTCATATCTTAATAAAATGAAAATTGAATTATATGCACTACTAGGCAAGCATGACAGGACTTTTGCTAGCAGATGTAAAGTGTGAAAACCTGTGGGAAAATCCTATTCATTTTAGGTTCCACTTGAGAACGCTGCAGTGCCCTGGAAATGGATTCAGTCTTAACGGTACTGAAAAAGATAGAAGCTGGGGAACAATGGAAATCAATGATTTGAACCTAATTAAAAAGACCTGATAAAAATTCTAGAAAGCCAGATGGCAAAGTCAATTTCTCAGTATAATATCAGCACAGAGAAAGAATATGATTAGCTGTTGACATTCTGCAAGGGTAGAGTGATCTTATCAGCAAGGAAGTCAAAGTATTTCTTTGACAATATTAGACTGGGTTTTTGTAACTATTGTACACCTGAGTTAATGTAAATCATTTATTTTTTCCAAGAAGTATGAAATACAATGCGTATTGGGTTTCCATGGCAGGTCTTCTCTTGCCACGGAAAAGAAGTATCTGCTAATTGAATATATTTCTATGTGTTAAGTGGCCTGGATTTCAAGGGCTAGTGATAATGTCAGCTGGGATTGCTGACTTATGCTTAGTTGCAGTCTAGCTACTGGACACTTGAGTATGTTCAAACTAGTATTACAGCTGGGTTTGGGACTGGGCTAGATTTTACATTCTTTCAATTTTCCTTGTGCTTGGTGATTAATCTTTTATTGTGCAGAGCAACGTAGACAATTTAACTTTTCTGGAGTTTTACTAAATGTGGTTTTCTTATATTTTCATCCATAAAAATAAAAACTCTTCAATAACTGCTTATATTCCATGCAGTAGTACTTCACATTAAGCTAGTATCCATTTATGTGTGTGAATAAATATTAGTGTTTCTAACATAAAAGTTACACATTTAGTCTTTTGAGTTTGGACAATATAAAACATAAATCACAGCTCTTTAAAAAAGCCTAAATAACTGGGAGTTGATGACCTGTGATCCAGGCAGTTCAGGTATAAATTTAAGAACAGATGAATCTTTCTTAAACTACACTAATTACACTAGCTTTAAAAATCTGAGCTAAAGATAAACCACATGATAGAAATGTACACCAGTAAAATGCGACGCTAGCTGAAAAGGGTTGTCTGTTGTGCAGTGAAGTATACAGTGCAGTGGAAAGAGTTTTAAGCAACTGAGCATTGAAATCCTCCTCCTTCATAGTTTTCAGATAAAAGCAAAAGCAGAACTGCTAGCTATAAAATGGCAAATAGCACTATTCAGATCCCAGCTTCAAAATCTAAAGCAAACTAAATGATTCTGTTTCACTTGCACATTCTAAACCAAGTCTTTTTTAATACCCCTCCCCGCCCTTTGAATATTTTGACTATGTCTCCTCTATAAAGGACTGGCTAAATATAGAATGTGGCTCATAGCAGTTACTGACTTGTGCCCTTTACTGAGATATTAGACGTCATTATGCTAATGTCTGAATTTATCTCTGTCCATGTTGAACATTTAAATGGAAGTAACTCTTCTTCTTAAGTCACAATCGATGAGTTGACAAAAGTAAGGGGTCTTCCTTAAACAGGTTGCAGCTTGGGATAATTACAGTCCCAATAATTGATCACCAACTGGTTGCTGTGTAAGAGAGCTATCTCTAATATATTTTTCTGTATATAAATACAACTCCCGTTTTTACAGTGTTAAAACTCACTGTAATGACAGCCTTTATCCTTAAGACAATTTATAGCCCTGAAAATCTCCTTACTGTGGAAGTACTAGGTGTAGGAACATTTACCTACTGCCCGCTAACGTTCTTAATTAAGAGCGAAACTAATATGTGTTGTCTCTTAAAAAACTGTACATATATTTCCTTCATGATATTTTGTAGGTGATTAAATCCAATCGAATCGTCCAGGATTTTGAAAGTTATGTTTTTGCCTTTAATCTGTATTTTGTACTGCATAGATATTTAGGCAATATTTGTAATGCAAATTACTAATGCAATTTGTATTTTTGAAGATGAAATTGTAATAATGATTTAGTCCTTGGAGTGAAAGTCATTTTTCAGTCTTTGTTTCTTCAGCCTTATCTTCTCTAATCACTTTGTGTATATGGTTGTTCTAGATCTGCATTTCTTGATGCTGTATTTAGTTCTGGTTTATTGTGCAGTGGATCTGCAACACTGCTGGGAGTATATCTGATGATCTCATTACTGGATCAAAGCCTTAGTCTCCTGGGTCACAACCCTGCTTAATGTTCTTGTGCAGACCCCTCCAGACTTCCACTTAAAACAGCACTTAGTGCTCATAAAAACATTTGTTCAGGACATAAGCAACCAGAGAAGAAAAAACAAAACAGTCTAAAAAGTATTTGAGGCAAAAAACCCCCAAACAAACAAAAAACAAAGCACGAAAAAAGGAATGATTTATGATAGCAGCTTTTAATACTATCTTCTTACTGTGTTGGTCCCCACATTAGTTGATGTGTCAGATGCTGGTCTCTTTCTTTTACATACATTAGATGACCATGGCATTATTTTATGAAATATAATATCTTCATATTATTAAGCTGTGATAGAATGTGAGAAAAACTTTGGACTCTTATTTCCTGTTCAGTGGGAGAACTTTTCTGATTTTGAAACTGGATCAATTGACAACAGAGGAGCAATCTATTCTGGAAAGAGCTAAATAGATCCCTGACAATAAATAAAAGAATGCAGCCTTGAAGTAATGCGTATCGATGTCACACCCTGGATGCAGTAGTGATAACAACCCTTGCTACATCTGGTAACTCAGGGAAGAGAGCAATTACTTCACGATTCAGGATCCTGGACTATTTTTCTGCCCTTGAATTCAGGCCAACCGCTGCCCATAGCTGTGCAGCTCTGTACAAAGATGGCCTGAGGCCCTATCGTGCTGTGCTTATTGCTGACAGGTAATTTCCTTAAAGTGTGCACAAATTGTGGAGGGGAAAACAGGTTCCATTGGATGATGCTGGCATCCGACCTGTGTCTGGGAGTCTACCTCTACTTGTCAGGAGTCTACCACCTTCTTCCTGCTTCACAGCAGGGCTCCACCCAAAGGGACCTAGGCAAGGTGGAGGAATGGGTGACAGGAACCTCATGAGATTCAGTGGGGGCAGATGTACTTGCAAAGGAAGAACCCCTTGCAACAGTACAGGCTGAAGTCTGACTTCTGGGGACCTGAGCATTTTTTGTCACCGAGTCTGTATGAGATATATGAATCATACTAAACTGAGTCATCTGTGGTTTTGACGCCTGATATGTTGTAATGTCCTCCTTTAAATGCTCCAGATAAAATGCATTATGAATGTAACCTCTGTATTCCAGAAGAATGCAGCATTCAAATATTACAGGTGTGAGCTACACATAACTTCAAATGAGAGCTAGAGAACAGACATAACTTGTGTTAGGGTGTGTAATATGTTCATACATATTATATCTGACAATACAGAAATGCTTATCTAACAATAAACATTTTGTACATCTGTAGGTTATTCTAATCATAAACTTTGCAAAGATGTCAATAAAAATGCTCTGAAAGTGCTAGGTACTGTTTTTTGAGGAAAACTAGGCTAGCACTGAAATTTACTATAACTTTCTGAGAATCTGCCTGATGGGAAGGCCACAAAAGCACCAATTTTCCTCCTCGAGGCAGGAGCCTGCTGTAATTTTGGAAGATTTTAACATTTCATGACACAGGGTAGTTTTAATTTGCATTTAGGTGTCTTTGCTAGTCTTGCCAGTACAAATATCTACCTGCATTTCATTATCCTGGATAATAATTTATTTTTTTATTTATTTATTTTTTTAAAGAAGATATTTGCAGATCCTATAGCAAAGATTTTAAAGCTTACATAACTGCAATGTGAACTTACTGCTTCTTGATTTATCACCTTGGAAACAGCCTGAAGTCTTTGTTTTGTGTACTATCTCTACTGTGATTTAAAAGCTGTAGATGAATGATACATCTATCTAATAAGATTTCACTCTTCCATGGTGAGAACATGTAATCAGACATATTAATTGCTTGATTCTGGCCATAATTTTTGAAATAGAAAAGCCTTCCATGTGAATGAACAGAGTTCTTACTACTGTATCAAGTTCCATCTTCATACCAGTAAATTCGTTCTTCTGCCCTTTCAAGGGCCTTCTAAACAGAGGTTTTTACTGACCTATCAAATTCTCTTAGAGCTATTTGAAAGAAACCGTGAAACCTTTTTTTTCTTTTTTTTTCCTTTTTTTT
>VWZK01007400.1:135927-193251 GCA_013396935.1 Baryphthengus martii
CCCCAGTATCCATTTTCTATCTAGATTAGGCAGTAGTGGCAGATCCCTGTAACTAGAGTGTTTGTTCCCTTGGCAGAAAAAGC
Organism: Baryphthengus martii; assembly: GCA_013396935.1. Taxonomy (NCBI): domain Eukaryota; kingdom Metazoa; phylum Chordata; class Aves; order Coraciiformes; family Momotidae; genus Baryphthengus; species Baryphthengus martii. The sequence goes on from VWZK01007400.1 coordinate 136,011, forward strand.
CATCCAGATCCTTTCATCTGACATGCTAGTAACATATTTCTAGAGCAACATTTAGGTGTTCTTTATCTACTACAAAGATCTTAATAGAGATGGGTGGCTGTGGTAACTAAGAGTGTATAAACTGCGTAGATATCAAGACTCTATACATGTTGTTGTTAATATTCTGTAATCAATACAGACTTTAGACTTTATAAGAACTGCGGAATGACCACTAACTAGGCTTTTGATGGATTATTTCTTCCTTTCCCATTACATTTCTGCTTGGATTTTTTCACCTTCTTTATCTCTGTTGATTCTCCAGTATTAAAATAAAAGTGCTTCTGTTTCTATATCTAAAAAAACCGTTCCTCAATTTTATATTGCTTTTAATTGTGTGAGTCAAATGTATACAATTGCATTGAATAAGAGTTTCAGCCCATATCATTTTACTGTTGGTAACAAATGCCATATGGGAAAAAAAAATTTTAGATATCTTTCCTTTTATTTTATTTTTATTTTTAGAGTGGCGGTTAAACTGTATTGTGATTCATAAGCACGTCTGATAAGGGAAAGAGAATAATAAATTTAGAACCTACAAAATACCATTGTTTCATGTTCTCAAAGTAAGTTGTTTCCAAATACCACCACACTCTCAGTGTTATAGGATGTCCTGAATTGCTCATCCTTTTCTGTGTCATATTCCCCTTTAAATAAAAGAATGTTAGATATTAAGAAAAATTAATAGCTTTGAATCTTTTGAAACTTACCAAAGAGAGGAAAGTGGTACATGCTAGAGAATTTATGCAATACAATGTTAAAAATAAATTAGTAACAAAAATAGCAGCTATATCTTTTCAAAGGTGGAAGACATACGAAATAGGAAAAAAACCTAAACAGATAGCCATTGAAAGAAGAAATACTTGGAAATATGGATGACTATGTGCTTATGCATGTGTAAAGAATTCATCGAAGGCCTTCTAAAATTGTAGGATTTTAATTTAAAAAGGGTTGCAACTCGCAGAAAGAGTAAAAGAAAAACAGGTACCCAAACTCTTCTAAAGTAAAGAATATAGTACTGAATTTTGTAGGGAAGTAATGTGAAAATGAGAGATGATGAACAACTGGTTTTACAAGCTTGCGTTTCTTTTTGTTTTCTAGCTCTTTCAAAGAATAAGCCTCACACATTCATGATGCGCCTTTGTTTCCTGAACGTTTCATAAGGAATTGATCTGTTCTCTCAATTGTAGAAGCGACTTTGTGGTGCAAGACAGACTTGATCCAAAAAACCCAAGAAACTAACAGAACATTACAAGAACTTGATGGATTAATCAAAACACTTTCTGCCTTAGTAGAATTATCTACTACTTGTTGCCTGCATTTTTAGATTTTGTATTTATGCATCCTTCTGAAAACAGTGTGTTTACTGTATGTGTGCTTACCAAGACAGTCAAAGAAAAGAAACTTTACAAGATGGGCATGGTAAAATTTGGACTTGTTACCAGACTTTGTAAAACGAGATCTCCAGATGTGGATGCACAGGTGTAAATATTCTGTCACTGAGATCATGTAACAATTATGGTAGAGACAGAGGAAAATATGGGAGATTTCAAAGTAACCTGTGAATGCTCCATGTTAATGATGATAACTTGATACTTTTTCTCAGAAAGAAATGCAAAACAAATCCCAAACTCTTTTTCTACTCACAATTGAAACTAAAATAAAACAAATACAGACTTTTGGTTTTGTGAAGAAAAGAAATGGCATATAGCAATATAACACAACATTGAAGCCAGCCAGGAGATGGGTGAGCGTTAGTTTAGTGAGGAACGTTTTATTGATATCAATTGCAATTGTGGATACTTAATACTTCCAAGAATTATCCCCATGTAGCCATTATGATTTTGCCAGTGAGCTATTCCCATATTTTGTACAAAATTCTGCAGATTAATTCAGTTCACATTGTATTATTTCTTTATGAAGAATAATAGCATTTGTCTACCTCCAATATTTCATAGAACTGAGTACTTGAAACAAATGCTCGATCAATAAATATTCTGTAAGTTTTCTTTCTTTCTATTGTTTCTCATGTCTTTAAGTGAACTTAACATTGACAAGTCCAAAATAGGAAAAGAGTTTTTAGAAATGGCCTCATTCTGGGCTCTAGTCTAGGTCTTTTGAAAGGAACAGAGAAATTCTCAGAAATTCCTTAGAGTCCGTTCTCTGAAAATCTAATTCTTTTGAAGAATTAAAAGGTTTCTGCCTTGGTCATTATCCTGCAAATGGCATCTTCAATTGAAGAAGCCTGTGGACTTTGAATGTTAGAACGTAATACCAAGCCTGAGCATTTAGCCTAGTAGTATAATGAGTACAAAGCAAATGTCTCAGAAAATTACTTGAATTATGCAACTCAGTTGTTGGATGGTGTTAGATTATTTTGTTTCTACTTGTGAGTCAATCTTAAATTCCACTAGCACACTAGTGATTAACTGGTATATGTTAAATTGTGTTAACCAGCAGCTTTCACTTAAGACTCTTTGCTAAGTGTTCATTTTGATGCAAGTTAATGGCTCCTATTTAATTCTTGTATTATTCTGCCTTTTCTGATATGATTGACAAGCTAGGAAATAGCCAAAACCAAATTGTGTGTGCGTGAACTAAAAAAGCTTAAATAACTAAAAAGTTGTGGGAAGCTATCATCTTTGGAGCAGAGCCTATGAATAATAAATACATGATCATAAAATAAACATGTTAGGCTCAATGTTTTCATTTTTTTCAGGAATTTTGGATAGACGCCTATACTGCTTTTCTGAAAATACGTTTGACTAGAACTCATAAAGCTAAGCTGATAAGAGTGCTGTTGGCTCAAAGAACCACAGGAAGTTGAGTCTGGAAAACTGCGTATGTAAGTTGTGCTAATCTGAGGGATGCATGCATACATGCTTGTGTTTGCTTGCCTGTGTGTGTTAGAGAAGTGTTTATTAAAGAAACTGAAACATATTTCTCTGTATATGGGCACACGTAGTATTATCTCTGAGTGATTATGCCATAGACTGAATGATTCTGAATGGGTTGTGAGAATCACAGCATATCTAAATTAATGCTGTTCTAGATTTCCTTCCAATAATTTTCACAGAAAGAGGATTGATGTTTCTCACAGTAGTCTCTTTCGTGCTCTTTTGTGATCTTAACCGATATGAATTAATATTAAGCCACCTCTTTTTACTAGATTTTGTTATGAGTGTGTAGTATCAGAATTCCTCTTGGGTGCAATCCTTCCAAGTGCAAAGCACCACATATTTTTCATTTCTCTGGATTTCTCTGTGAGTTGAGGCTAGTCAGTGTTTTGAAAGACTACTCTTTAATTCTGCAAAGCCCTGAATTTAGTATTATTTTGACCTTTTTAATATTATGGGTTTAGAGTGTTCACCATGCTACAGTATTTCTCAAAGTGAATGAGTGACTACAATTTTAGGATTTGAATTGGAGGTTTAAGTAGGAGAGAACCAGAATAAATTTCCTTAATCTGTAGATGAGATAGTTTAAATGATCATGATTTCCAGACTGTAATTTTCTGTTTTTTTCCTCAACAACTCTTGCTTCTATAGTTTCTTCCTGGAAATCAGAGTTTTTATTTAATTAGGGGACTGCATATGAAAATGTTGTTCTATTGCTGATATACCTGCATGTATATTATATTCATAGTAGTGGGAGATATGTTTTTCCAGTGCCTCCATATCTACTTTTCATACTTCCACTTGCTTTTGGAAACTGCCAGTTGTTTATCTTCTTAAAACGTGTGGGTAGAGATGACTTAACAATTCATAGGTGTAGCTGGAAAATTACACAGAAATGTACAGAGCTAAACATACACAGTTCAGACTTATTTAGGGCATGTGTATATGTACTCAGTTTCTTGGTCTTCCATTTCCTACTAGTATTGTATATCAAAAATCAGTAGACTGATACCGACCTCAGGGTGAAGTCTTCACATTAATGAAACAAATATCGTATCTTCTTACTTAGATTTTTAAATGGTGGAGCATTTTGATTTCCCTCAGCTTGCTTAGCTTTATTTGATTTGGATGTTTAATCTTTGATAAGATTGCCTTGAATGTATGTGCATTTGACTTTGTATTTTCTGGAATTTTCTGGGCAAGATTGGTTTATGATAAGGTAAATCGCATTGTAGATTAATATGCAAATAGACAATGCAACAGAACTTTAATATACCAAAGTATAAGGGAAACATTTTAATAGCTTTTGGTGTTTGGAGAGGTCAGGAAAATATTTACTTCTGAATAAGTACGTATGGACTAAATATGTACTCAATTAACAATTTCAATTGGTAGTGACTTGTACACTCTCGCTGTGCTATACACAAGGAGATTCTGGGGTCAGCAACTGTTAGGGACTCCCTGGAAACTGTTTGCTGATTGATCTGTAAGTTATTAGGTAACAAATTGGAGGAGGTCGTAGAGAAGGGCAATTGTCATATCAGAGGCTGTAGGGGATTAACTTATCTGTCTCATTGCTGAATCAGTCTTATCCCTTTACCAACCAACAAAATTCAATTAACTTTTACCAATTATTTAGCCACACTGAAGTCTTAGATAGTATTAATATTTGTGTTTCAGCCAGGGTTTTTTTTGCATGTAATATAAAATATTTCTTCTTTATCATCAATCAAACTCTAGTGTAGATTGTAATTTTCTGTTCCACTGTTTTAAGAAATACCTTCTTAATCACACCTGATGTTAACTGAAGAATTTTACATACTATCTATGGGTTATATTTAGATTATGAATTATCTCTGGAAAAAAGTTAGGGATTCTATGTGACTTAAGTGATTGACTTTTTACTTTTTTTTTTTAACTTAATGGCAAATTTTTTTAACAAAAGCTTTTAGAACTTTAATGCTCCCAGATAAATGACAACTTTCTATTTTAGCCCAAGAAGAAAGGAGTGTGTACAATGTCGCTAGAAAAATTGCAAGAGTATTTATGTCTTTGACAGAAGTTTAATTCTCATCTAAGAAACTATGCCAGAGAGAGAGTGGCTAAGAATAAAACTGGATTAACTTGTAGGCAGGAAAAACTTATTTTTTGAGTTCCTCAAAAAATGAAAGATTGTCAATCCTTCAGTCACTTCCTGCACTATTCTTAATATGATAGCAGACATCTAGTCATCAAAACTGAGAAATAAGAACTTGAAGTCTTGACAAGCTAATCAAGATCATGAGAATGTCTTTTGAAAGTGCTCAATGAAAAACATAGACAGAAAGTCTTGGAACGAGACTGCACGGTCTAGTCACTTAGCCACCACTGTCAGAGTTGTTGTGAAAGGATAAAAAGTTCCATGTAACTTGGTCAGCTGTATATTGCAACACATGGGTGAGTACTGGAGTCTGCAGTAAGTTCATGTGGCTCTACCAATGCCGGCATTTATTCCTGAGCTACATACTTGACATAGTTTAAAGCTAGTGTGAGTATGCATGCAAAAATCAGAATCACGGCAGGGAATAGTGTGAACTGCATGTCTAGACCTTAAATCATTTATGCCAAGATTTGTCTTCTCAAGTATTTTGGCCATTCCAGTTAAACTGTCAGCACTTCTGCATGTAAATGAGTTAGCTGGCGCTTAAATACTTCTGCCTTCCTTTAAGCTTGCACAATATTGCATGACATCCTCTTGCCTTGAAATATCATATCCTCCATCATCAATCAGGTATTTTATCAGTCCTCTCTGGTTTCTCTTGAATTTCTTTAGGCTGACTTAATACTAAATTTTACTATCATTTCTTACTGAAATTTTTTAATTAACTTTAATTAGACATCTGAGGCGTGAGTCAGAACAACTTTTATTAAAAGTAATAAATGGATGGTCCTTACAGATCTGCTTGTAGTTGCTTTTAGTTTCTCCTGGTTTCATCAAACCCAAAGACTCTAAAGATAGACCATGGTTATAAGATAGATGGTAAATCGGAATACTGAAAAATTTATGACATGAATTTCAAATGCAAGCTGCTAGTTTTTTCTTAAGACACCAAGGCAATGTTATCAAGTGAGCTGGAGAAATACCTTTTTTAAAAATCTTAGTCAATTACACATCAACCTTAACAAACATCACTGGGTAAGATTGGAATTTACTTACAAAAACACAGAAATTTCCACTGAAACCTGGAATGTTGATTGTAGCTGTTGAATAATTTAGAAGTCTCAGCAGTGCTGCCAATGCTAGTAAGATATGCTAATTCCTAATATAAGAATGTGTTGTTTGGTACCTTTGATTTTACTCTCTGCTTTTACAACAATCTTACCTTTTCAGTGAATGAAACTCAGAACATATTCTTCTAAGTGTCAGAACTGTATGAGATAGAATGGCTGCACATATCTTATTTAAAATGTACTGTTGGAAGTTCTTTGTGTTGTATAATACTATAAGCTTAATTCAAAAATGTATTGTAAATGTAGAAAGGTGCATCTGCTTTATCTTCTTCCCTTTCAGTAGTTGCTCTTGCATTATCTAAACAATAGGAAAGGATAAATTGTTTCATTTTATATATTTTTTTAGCTGCATAGGGATTTCTTACTTTAACTGTTAATAATTGTGTTGATTAACTATTAAACATAGCATTATGCATTACTTTTTAATTATTGTAGACTATAAACTTACAGATAAAGTACACTAAAATCAAATTGCATCCCTTTTCTCAGCAGCCTTATATTTTTTCTCAACACTTTACAACCGCTGTAATGTGTTTACAATAATATAAATGTTACACAGATGTAGTTTACCTGCCAATGTTTATTGTTTTCTTAGTTAAGTAACACTTTTCATGGTCATTATTAGTATAATAATTAAGATTTATGCTGTTATTTTTAATAGTTCACCAGTTTTTCTGGAACGTACACAAACTGCTAGGTGACAAGAATGTTGATTCTATTAACCTGGTGATCAGTTTTGAAACAGCATTTCCCACTGCTTATGAAATTGTCCCTTCAAAAATGTAGTTCATTAACACTAAGCTCGCCTTGCAATAAAATCCAGGGAATATAGACGACTTCTTAGCACTTAAAAATCTGTCTAGATTTTATGCTACAGTGAAATTTTCTTATGCAAATGTTCCCATGCTTGTTAATATTGCACACCTGGCCTAGTTATGGGATGCGTAATTACACTGACAAAAACGAGGATAGCTTTAAAGTCAAGTGTCTGCTTAATTTCAACAACTGCTGAGCCAGATCCATGCCTTCTACAAGTCTTTTTGTTTCAGTGGAATACAGAGAGTGAGATTTTATGATCTGATTCCTACAACCTGATGGAAGATGTGACTAACAACCCTCTTTTCCCATACCAATGTTCTGTTTTCAAAAAGTATTAAAAAAGGGAGGTATACTTCTAAAGCACGACCATTAAGAAATGTTTATCATTTTGGATCTAGTATAGAGCATATGGATTTTACATAGCGTGAGTTGTAATGTGTCAAGGCCATGCATTGGATCTGCTATCTAGCAGAAACAGTGAATAATTGTCTTTTAAGTGAGTAAAAGAGTTCTGCAGGAATGGTGAACATTTACATAACTTAAGTTCACATCAAAATCAAAATTTTACACTTTGAATGTGTGGAATTCAATATTTGTCAGGCCTTTATCTTATGTGCCATACAGTGCCTAATCTAGAGCAGGTTATGCAATAGCCAATTGACCGCTAGAATGATAGTTGTTAAAATAAGCTAAAAACAGTTCAGCCCAAAGAAAGCTTGGGCAAGTCTTGAGATCCTGCACTGCCAGGTCATTGCAAAGCCCTCTGCCATCTACTAGTATCAGCAAAAATCATATTTACTAAGCTATTTAGCTATACTTGAGCCTAATACCAGCCTCACTGAATAAACTGAGTAACACTGAAGTTTTTCAATCCAGAGGGTGTGGCAATAATTTAAATTTAATTTTCTGATCTTTCACGCAGTACCCAGTATTAGCAGGCAGTTCTCTAGAATATAAAATGAAACTTAGTTTAGGAGATTCCTGAATGACGTAAATGATACCGAGCCTAAACACTTTAAAGTTCAACAAAAGATGAGGAACACCAGTTAAGAAAAACTTAAGCCTGCTTCATTAAAATAGGTTTAATTGAATAAAAAGTTTTAAAATGACGTACATATAGCAGCAGATATGGCAAATTTTCACAATATCCTACCTGTAGAGCAATAAGGTTTATAAGATTGTCCTGATGCAGCAGTTAAAATTTCCATATTTCTAAGTAGTATTCTTCAAAACAGCTTCAAGCAATTGTATCATTTAGAAATATGTACATGCTATACATTTGAGGAACATTGCTCCAATCCAGGTACAGTGTTCAATTTCAATCTTAGCTAAACCAGTTACAACAGAAACGCCATCTCCTGAGAGCATTCTATTTCCCCTCCAATCCTTGGAATGGTTTATTTTCTGTTCCTACGGTTATGACATGAAGATTAATAGAAGCACTCCGACTGCAATCATAGTATCTTTTTCTACCATAAGAAATACTATGAAATCTAAAACCCCCTCAATCCTCTCAAGGAGCAGAAAAATATTGTGAAGAGTAATATATACTTCAGAAGTTTAATTTTTACAGTGGAATGTTTTATTCTATTACATAAGTTTAACCAGTTTAGAATGGTTCGTTCAAAACATATTTAGCGGTCAGAATACCCATGAGGTAAGTAATATCCTTTTTTCCAGATCAACAAATAGAAGCATAGAACTTCAACCACTAGATTTAAGTATTCCAATAGTGAAGAATCTTTATGAAAGGGACTCCCCTCCCCTCCCTCCCTCGACCCTCCACTATTCTGCTTATTACTGTTTAACTTGTATTTCAGCTCTTGCCAGTTGTGCATTTTTGTATTGCGTTGGTGCACAAATAAGCATAGTATATATTTTGGGTATATAGCTATAGATGTATATGACCTGCAAACTGCTGAAGTGAGAAATTAAACAATCTAAAATGTTTCTGCTCAGTGTAAATGCTAAAAGACAAACTGTCAGTAAATTCCAACATAAGCTCTTTCCTTAGGGCTTCCAGTATCTCTTCAGCTTTGTAGTGTGTCATTTTAACAATGTCATTATAGTGGAAGCAGTACAACCCCCCGAAAATGAACAGAGTAACCTGTGGAGTAGGAGGGAAATTATATTCGTGCAGGTCATCTTTCTACATACAGATGTAAGCGTAAGAGCTAGGTGGCTGAAATGTAGCTCTATTTACTGTAGTTTTATTTAAATCTTCTGGGAATTCATTAGCATCCCTCTCAAATGCTGGTGTTCAACTCCTTCTCATAAAAGAGCAAATAAGAAAAATATCAGAAATGATTCAATAGAAAGACATTTTCTCAGGTTATGCAAATGCAGCTGAGGAAATACTGCGTTCTTCTGTATTTCTGTGTTTTGTTGTATTAGAGAAGAGATACAGAAAATAATATTGATTTCCCTCTTGAAAATCATTTCTTATGAGGATGAATGTGTCTCCTAGACAGGTGAATAATGAATGTAATTCGCTAATATTGTGCAATCTCCTCATCACAAATCATAGTGAACAGGAAGGAAGAAAACTGTTGTGGAGCTGTTTAAGGAATGGATTAGGTGAACTGCATCTTTTTGTTTACCGGTAAAGGCTATTTTAGTAAGACAATGAGAGCAGCTGATGTTATTAATAAAGAAAACAATGGCAAACAATTCAGATCTGAAATTACCCCTGAGTAAGGTACTCATACCTGCCTAAATTTTCAGTGTTTTTACTAAACCATCAAGAATGGTGGCTGCTCAGGGATACCTGTATTCTGAATGCTGGATAGAAAATCTATAAATAAAGCTAGAAATGCTTTTTCAACTTAAAAATATTGTTTTCACTCATCCCTAACTGCTTTTTGAAAATTTTACTTTTAAAGCTGAAATTCCCTATGACTTAATTGCTTATCATATGTATTGTTCATACATATACGTGCATTTTATCTGCATTCAGAAGAAAGAATTCAGGTCTACTAACTGACCATCACTGAAAATTTTTTCTTCACAGCGTAATTATAAGAGAATTAACTGCTGCATCCTGGTGCTCCTAGAAGGTTTGCTTTCTCTTACTGCTCATGTTGGTCTGCAATATCGACCTGAAAATGCTAATATTTCTGGTGTAGGAACTGTTATTGGGATGTCCTCACCTAAAGTAAGAGAACTCATGGAAGACAATACTTGGAGCTCTATGAAATATAGAGCTTCCAAAATATTTGGTCTGTTCTGAAATCTAAAATCTACTTTATTCATTGTCACAGCGTAAAGCAAAATTCTGTAAGTTACAGATGGTCAACAAATTGACAATGCATTTACTGAAGCATAAATTTCCAACCCACTGAAACTCAGCTTCCTATGTGCTCAAGAGACTCCTGGAATGACACACAGTGACAATATGCACGGGTATGCAAGCAAACATATGATGCATACAACATATGTTATACCTTAGCTTCATATTAAGCTGAAGAGAAGTAGTAGAAATAAAATAATGCTCTTAGTAAATGAACTTTTTACACAATCAAAACTGTTTCCCAATTCCAATAGGATGGCCTAGAGATACAGCTATTCAGATCTCTGTTCTATGAGACACATACCATACTGCTAGCCACTGATGTGGTACAGGGTTCCAAATATAGAGAGATTTCTTCCTGTGACTATAATCAATACAAAGGCCTTTCTCCATAACTACTATGGCTCTGCTCTACATAATGTAGTTCTAAGCTTCTGATATGTTACTTTTAACTTAGCAACTGTGTACTTCTTCTCCAAACATAAATGCATGTTCACAAACATAGTGCATATGGATTTACGTTGGACTGTAAATGAACACATATGGTTCCTAAAGCCAGTGCAGGTAGGAAACTGATTTACTTCATTATGTCAAAATAGTGTGTTAAGTCCATTCATATAATGAACATGTAAACCTGGAATATGAGAAATACACCTGCTATCATACATTTGCATAAATACATGTACACACACTAACTGTGCTCCTTTAATATTAACGTGAACGTGTGTTTCCATGTCCTACCTGCAGATAGTTATTTTTCTTATTCTTCTAGAACATGGTTCAGAAATCTAGACTTTGCTGAAAATTTGGTGCTTAACCATCTGTTTTTAATTGGTTTGCGTTTTAATAGGTATCACTGGCTTATTTTTCCAGTGGTTATTTTCTCACACACATTCTTTGGTGTCAAGGCTGAGATATAAGGATAGAAAGGGAAGAGATCACTTACCTGAAAACAGCTGTCTAGTGCCCTTCACCTCCTGCCCCCAAAAGGCATGGCTTTCTTAGATGTCTTATTTAATGTCTTCCAACATCCAGACCTGTTCTCATGACTGAGATACCACAGGGTATCTAATATTGTACTGAATGACTATATTTATGGTTCAATAATGTTTACAATGTACCAGATTGTTTGACTTACTAATTCCTGTCACTTGCAGTTGATTTATAGAGTGCTGCAGTTGTTTTTACTCTTACCCCTGAATACACATATCTAAGCTTCTCATTTTGGCACCCAGAAGAAAGTCTAGGCAGATGAGAACCAAAACAAGAAAGAGTCAGAGAGAAATGGAATACCAGGAAATCAGGAAAAGTTGCCCAGTATTGTACCTTATGATAAACTGTGATGGTTTAGAGTGACAAACTATTTGTAAGATCATACTTTTCTAGAACTGAGGAGAAACTACACATTTGAGTGTATCTTTCCGTGGTCTCAAAACTATATGGACCAAAATCACGGACAAATTTCTGAAACGGCTCAGACAAGTAGCTTTCTGAAAGCTATCTTTTGGTTTAGAGACACAGCATTATTAGAAAAAATGTTATTCTTTCTCTTTCCTTGGAAGATCAGCAGTTATTGCTCTCACCCAAGATGTGAGAGACCTACATTCAGTTCTCAGGAGGCTAGAGAGTCATTGTCTATCAAAATCCTTGTATAAATCCCCTCTCTGAACCAGGTGGAGAGTGGATTTTTATGTATATATTCCACAACCCAGTTAAAGAAATTGTAAGTAATTTCAAATTGATTTTTCTGAATTTTTATAGCTGGAGCCAGCAAATATATTTATGTAAAATATTTATATAATCTCCAAGCCAGAGAGGGAATAAGTCGCTAACTTGGTAACTCACCTGGGAAAATGGGGCACATAACTATCAGTCTCTCCTCCTAGTCTTGAAGATTTATGCAGGGTGGAATAACTCCATATAAGATAATAAGAAAAGCATGCCTCAATAGTCTACCTAGGGCACTTTCTCCAGAAATAGTAAATGTGAGCTCAGATCTGTGCAGGCAGAGGTCTGCACTGAGGCTGTGTCTCTTACTGTCTGGGAAATAGCTCTACGGCATGAGCTGAGAGAAAGACATGCCATCAATACCAGTTTTATGAATCTCTTCCCTTGTTTTCTTTTCTAAAAAGTGCTCAAAAGGCTTTTTTTTTTGTTTGTTTCCATTTTGGTCCAGATGTAAAGTTTGAAATGACTTAATTTCTTTTCATCTAAAATCCTCATCCGTGAGGTTTTTTTTTCCTTGTTTGATTTTATCCAAACTGTTTTTGCCTTTCTGGTTTAGCTATGCAATATTAGTTTCAAACAGATTCAACTTCTGAAAAAAATGGCCTCAAGCTCACCTATTTTTAGGACACCAAATGAAGACTGCAAATTCACATGGATATTGTCATGCTTCTCATGAACCTATGTTCTTTTAGTCCAGTGGTTAAAAAAAATGTCTAATAGGGAGATGGAGGAAGAATGGAGTCTTATTTCTTTTGTTCAGCAATAGTGTGATGGTAAAGCCAGTTGAACTGCCTGCCTCTTTCTCACTCACATTTCTAATTACCATTTAGACTAGAGAAAAGGAGAGAACCCCCCCAAAAATTATGTGTATTTTCTGACTGTCTAATAACTAGGTTTCAACCTGTGGTACAATTGTTTCTTAATAATAAATAATGAATATGTTGCAATAACAGATACAACTTGTGCTGGAATAGGCAGGATAGAACTTTAATACTTCATAGTCAAGGAAACGGCAAGTATTCAGTCTCTCTGGATTTGCCGCTCTTGGATCATCTGGCAGAAAGTGCTGCATGAGAAGCACAGCTGGGTCTCTCTCTCAGGAGAATCAAATGAAATACCCTGGTGTCAGACTCAGCTGGCTGAAAAAAAAATGCATGCCCAGAGTTGTCTCCCAGTTGCCTGCAAAACGCTTTTTTAATCTATCTTGCACTAACTGGAATTAGTCCAACATTTCCGACAGTTTAGTAAGTATTTTAATAATATTTAAAACTCATGTCAGTTGCAAAGATACATATATGCACTGTACATTCTTGTAGAGTGGTGGAAAGTCTATGAGCATGCAATTGGAAGTATATCTGGGAAAGAGTAAAAAAAATTCAGATAGCTATATATCTTTGTAAAAACTCACAAATGGGGGAAGAATAGAGATACTTCTTGCCATTTGGTGAAGAAATCATCCAGAATGAAAGTAGGGAAGGAAGTCAGTCGTGTAGTGTAATGTAGGCTTAAATCTCCATCTTATAAATATGAAGAGGAAATCACAACTTAAACTTACTAACGAGCAATTGCTTTGAGGGAAAATTAATACAGGTAAAAATACATCCTCAGATGACTGTAAAACCTCATGGCTCCAAACTGTCACTCTTCTGATGTCTTTATCTAGATTTCAATAAATCATCAATATCCGGTGTCTACAGGTTTTTAAGTTATTTGTTAGAACTAAAATGACTTGAATGTTCTCTGAAGATCTCTAAATGGTCCTGTGGGTTTCCACATCAGCTGAAAGATATTGATAATTGATAAATTGGATTGACAGGCATTGTTTTAAGACAATGGCAGAATTTTGGCAGAATTTTTGGATCATAAAGACATACCCAAGACTTGAGATTGTATTTGCATACCAGATAAATTCTGTTAATTAAGACAGAGTGAGTCGAAACTTATTTATGAAGTAGCAGTACCATGACAATTCCTACTTATTTGTTGTTAGAGTAGGTCATTAATACATATGTCAGCCATGGCATAAAAATGTGTACCTAACTTTTCTCGCTGTTTGAGCCTAGTGCCACTGAGACAAACAGATAGGCTTGTAGAACAAATAGATTATTCTTTTTAACCAAATTTTCAATTTTGAAATTGTAAGCATTAATTGTAAAATGTTATATCAGAATTAGGTGACACAACCTGGAATAGAGGTAAGTGTGTACCATCATCTTCTTCCATCTGCTCAGTGCTTGCAATATGGTGAGTTGGAAAGTGTTGAGTCAGCTTATTTTTTAGACTGAGTCTTTAGATGCAGGTGCCAGTCTGTGACTCTACATCTCTTCCTGTGTTCGTAGCATATTACTGAAACTGGCTAAACATTTCCAAATGAGTTTGTGGTTTGGTTTTGTGTTTTTGTGGTTTTTTTTGTTGTTTTGGTTTTTTTTCTGAGAGTTTAGCACCCTGAAAATGGCAGAACCTTAGAGGAAATGAGCAAATCCAATTAATACTTTCTAAACATATGTTTTGGGAAAATTTTGGTTACTTAATGTTGAAATCTATTATTTGAAATGACAGATTGATATTGATAGTCCACTTCTTAATCCATAAAGCTTTGTAAATTAAAATTAAATTAATTCTGAGCAATATCAAGGAATATCTACATCTCACTGCAGTCATACCAGCTATACTATATGGGAATATATTTGATCTTGTTAATGTAGAAAACATTCAAGCTTAGTGGTGAGAATATATGGTTAACCATCCTGACATTCACTCTGGAAATATTTGTCTAGTGTATTCATTCCCAGGGAATATTATTACCACTTTAAAACAGACCATTGGAGATTTAGCTGTGATTACTTCTCTAGATTGGTGTCAGTATTACTCTATCAGTTTATATGCCATTTTATTTCATGATGAAACCGTTGTATTAAGTCTTCAAGCTCCTTCTTCCCCCCAGTTCCTTCCCTTTCAAATATTATTTTTTGTAATATGGCTACAGAAGAGTAAAAAAGCCAGTGCTGCTTGGTGCTTCCTCATACTCAAGTTAGTTGCACAGCTGTACATGTTTATATGAGTACAACCTTGAAGTGCTGGGGTCTGAACCTCAAGCCCTGAAGTGAACTTGACACCTGGATGAATTTCACAACCAGGTAAAAGGGGCTAAGGCTGCCCAGGTGCCTCCTATTTTATTCAAAGGTAAGACTGGGTTGGCCTCTGCGTTTGCCACCAAGAAGAACTTTTAGCTCTGCTGCTGGCTGCAAACCAGTAGGCATTGAGTGGTGGGGACATGTGTCATACCAGACCTTGAAATGAGGGATGGTCTCCTCTGCTGTAAGACGGCCATCCAGGAGGGGAGGCCAGGCCGAGCACACCCTGAAATGCTGAGAACTAAAGTAGAAATGGGAGCAGCTGCCATTTAGGTGGTGATTAGAGGGTGGAGATAAAAGGCCAGTAGAGCTCCTTATTGAGGAGCTGCTGGTGGAGGGGTTTGTGAGAAGGAGTTTTGTGGAGTCAATGAAAGAGTCGAGGATAATGAAGGTAATGGATTGGGTAATGAATCTTTTTGGTATTTGTTGGATTGGTTTGTGCCTGGCTATGTTGGGATATGGGGCATGGTTGATGTCTCCTTATGTTGTTGTATTTTTGCGTCAGTTTGCCTTTTCTTTTGTTGTGTCACTCACAGTGAGTGGGTTGATTGCTTCCTTTGTTCCCCCTGTGGCTGGCCAGACTAGATCATTTTTGGGGTCTGTAGAAATAGATAATAAAACCTGCATGAGTTTCTGTGTATGTTTTCTGCTGATGGCTGCGTCCTTTTTCCTGGGCTGTGTAGTTAACAAAACAAACCTACAGTTATTTTAAGATAAAACACCAGTGAAACAGCATCACTGCTGTAGGGAAGAGGTAGATTTATACTTTCTTGAAAAGCAGTTAAAAACGTTAGCAATTTTTGTACGTGTGTGAATTGTCAGACTGTTCTGAACACAAAATGCTACCCATAATACAAGACCCAAAGCTTCTCGTCACAGCAACGCATTACATTTTATGGAATCACCTGATACCTCAGGGGTGGGGCAGGGGGAATGATTTCTCCATCGTCCCAGTCACATGACAGCACATACATGGCCATATCTGAAGGATTGTAAGGAGAAAAAGATGATGGTTCATGTAAATTTCTGTGATGGGCTGTGCCCATCCTGTGGATTGTAAATTCATTCAATTCCGACTACGTTCACAGCTAAGAAATGTGATGAATACAATTATTAGCATTTATGATAATCGCAGTGTTTTCACAAGTTATTTGATGCACAGGATCCAGCTCCTTCAGCTGTGTGTTGGAAAATTCATCTACTATCAAAGTTCTTCAGGGAGCAAAAAGGTTTCTTCCTTGAACATAATGCTGAGTTGTGTTTGCGGATTGCCTTGGCTATGCTCTAGCTCGTTTGTCTATTCTCATTCCCAGGGATTTTATTACAGTGTCTGTATTTCTTTGTCCAGTTATTTCACTCTGAAATGAATGAAAATTTTACCCAGTATTTGTCACTTGTATTCAGTTTTACCAGATGCAACTAAAGCAGCCAAAACCTGTGTTTTGACTGTTTACATATTTCAGCCTTGTGATTCTAAGGAAATTTGATTTGATTTGTACATTTGTGTGTTTCTACCATCACCCCTCACGTTTTAGCCCACAGATGAATATCACAAGAATGTCTACAGTCTTAAGTACAGTAGATTCCTACACATTTAGTGAAAATTGGCAGTTAGGTGAAGCAGAGAGATACTATGAGTCCTGTAGGTTACAGGAAGTCTGTAGTATCAGCTAGATTTGTATATGACCAGAGAATCTGCACAGGAGAGGGCTGCTATGAATCAGCTCCTGTACTGCTATGCTGCAACACTGCTGAAAAGCTTCATTTAGAATTTATTAGAGATCAAAAAACCTTATCACAAGACAAGAATCCATATGAAAGCCAGCTTCCCCTGGGTTCACAGTGTGTAGAACAACCTGCCATTTAGTTTTGTTTGGCTTACATAATGCAAATTCTATCTAAAGCAATCAAAGCACGATTAGAGTCATTATTAGTTCTGTTGCTTTCCTTGTACTTGATTTTCAGATCATCAGAACGGTATCTTTTGTTCTGTAATAAATTAATTGTATTTGGTTCTTCTATCATTGGCAGATAGATTTCTTTGTTTAAATATAAATATTAAGATGCCAATTTATTTGGATTCTTGAATTCTGATTGTATGATAATTGTGCCTTCTTGTGAATAAATGAATTATTTTCACATTATGTTAATCTCATTTCTCTTAAAGCTTGTCTGAAAATCAAACTGATTTATTTACATGTAGAGGTGAATACGTAATCCAGAATGACCTATTTTTAGTCTGTAGAAATACTCTTTTCAAATCTCTCCTGTATCTTTTTATTATTACTAATGCTGGTTAGAGCATTACTCACGCAGCTGCAGGAAGTGATGCTTTTCCAAAACAACTGCTCATGCAGGTTACTCTAACACAATTCTACAGTAATTAACTCTACAGTGTTAGTATTTTATAAAAAAACAGGAAAGACTAGAAATGAGGACTGGGCCTGCATTATAGTCTGCACTGTATGAATCATGTGTTTGACGTTTCTCCCTATCCAAGACTTTTTTTAAATAACCGCTAGCCTTTGCTGCTGTTACCGGTTTGTGGCATCCAAGTTATGGAATATGTTGCATGAATTCTCTATCAGTTTCACATGTAGAATATGGTAATGGGAAAAAAGAAACACACTATATGTACAAAGCCAAAATTTCATTGAAGTCTTAACACTCTAAAAATATAATCAGGTGAGCTATGATGATATTATTTGAGCTAATTATATACAGTCAAAATTAATACACACAAATATTCCAGTCCCTCCCCCTTTGCCTCTAGGTTTTAAGGTCAATGACTTCATTTATGGGCACAGAGTATAGAAAATCATTAGCATCCTGTGACCCTTGCTGGGAGAACTATGATGTTGATACTTTCTTCCTTGTTTCTGTAAGTTCTGCATGGGGTCATTTTACTATACTTAATAACATGCCCTATATCTTGTTATTTCTGCATGGCTATGGAATTCCATATCACATCTAAATTTACCATGTACGGTTTGCTTTGCATATATTGAACACTTGCATTTTTCCTCTTTCTTATTCCTAAATCTAGTTCTGTCCAGTTGCATTTTTTTGACCAATTGAGACAATTGCTTATAACTGTGAAGTCTCTGGAATAATCCTATGATTGTACTTTCAAGGCTGCTGTTTTCACCCCATGTCTGTCCTGTTTGTGGGATTTTGTTCTAGGGTCATATATAGTTTAGTCTGCGCAGAGTAACTGTTCGTTATTACTAGATATTTGTTTCAGAAATATATGCGTGGCAATAAGCATTAAGCTATGCAATAATATAAAGCTAAGCAAAAACTAAAAGTAGGCAAAAGTCACATTTTTCATAGTAGTTTTTTCACAGATACGTGTACTAAAACAAGTCTCCATGCAGACCTAGACAAGTCCAGAAAAAACCTGAGAAGTCTCAAAGCCTGAGTGATTAGATTAGCACAGAGCTAGTGCCATATCAAAAGGAATGGTAGTACCAAATTCACTGGGCTACAAGGCTGTACTGGCAAGATTTAATCCAGAAATTTAAAGAAACTATTGCAAGCTTCACATGTGTTTTCAATTTTTTTCTTGTTTCTTGTCTGGATAAAGATAATCTGAATACAAACTCTGGTATACTATTTATTTAGTATTGATATGTATTGGCCAGAAAAATTAATGGACATTTTTCCCATTGGAATATCACTAAACGTGAATGGTTTATTACTGAATATCAGGCATGTTGATTACATAATTTGCTACTTCATGCTATTTTGCCTCAGAAAAAATTGTATGAGAAGTGGAAATATATTTATTATTAATACTTATACTTGATCACATGAAATGAAATGAAATGAAATCCCTAGCATTCTCTTTTATATTGAAGTCAAAAGAAGCTGTAAAATAGGTTGACTGGTGGGAAGTATATACTAAGCTCAATGTCTCTGGTCTCAGTAGAATATTTGAAAAAAGAGGACATATGTTGGCATGGCAGTACTGCTTAACTCATATTTGTCAAGGCTGCTGTAATTACTTAGCAGAAGACATAGGTCGCATCTAGAATGTTATCAGAAGTGAAATTGTTCCATCTTCTTCTTAACCTCTAGGCCAAAGGTTGCTAGATAAATCAGGAAATGCGGCTTGATTGGAGGAACTCATTCTCTCTTGCCTTGGCCTCAGCAAAATCTCCTTAGTACACATTTATTCTCGTGTGTTCTGTATGTGAATTGCAGATTATTTTGGTGAAAATATTTTTCTCTTGTTTACATAACAAAAAGTTTGGATAGGAAAGAACAGACTGCTTCTTTGAGGTAATATTCCCCAATTCATGTTGCAGAAGTCATTGCTCACTATCCAAGATTGACACCATCTGACTGTAGGTATTATAATACAAATTAGTGCATCAAACAATATTTTTTAGGAGACACTATTAAAATACAGTGTACTGTACTTACTGTATTTATAAAGTAAGATTGAAAGAATACTTGCTCCTTTAGGGGCTGAGTGGATTTGATATGGTAAAACTGTAAGGCTAGTAGAACATGGCTGCTGCTCAATTGCTGCAAAGCTCATGTTAGATTGTGGTTTAACACATCTTAAAACCATGAGTTGTGGGCTCCCACCATCACTATTACATCTAAAGACTGTTCTTGTCAGCGCAGAGTTTTGAGATTTTTGATCAAAGTCAGAGCTACCTGTTACCACTAAAGACTGTTCATTGCATATAAAGGTTGAAAATTTTCTCTCACAAATACCATGCTTTTAAGCAGGAGGATTCAATCATTGCTAATAATCTTTCTGCATCTCCAGATTCATTTAACTTGCTTACAAATATGGAGCAGTAAAGCTTCTCAGATTAAACAGTGATAATTCATTTAATAACGAAGAGTCTAAAGAATGGCTACAAAACAAAATATTTATTGGTATTTTTCCTCTATTTTATGACACCTAAACTATTTTGCATGTATTGCTAGCAAAAAGAAACTTTGATCCAAGGGTCACCTACTGCACCTTCTATGCCACAAGACATATGATGATTACTTGACTTCTAAGGGGTGTTACGAAGAAAAAGATTCTGCTACAGCCTATGATCTACTTCTTTATTCTGGTCATTGGCTGTACTTTCTAGTGTTGCAGCCCTTTCAGTTCTCACTCCAAGAAATACTAAGCTGCATCTACATTTGGAGAAGAGGCAAAAAGGTGTTAATAATTTCAGAAATGGGGTTCTTTTGCCATAGTCTGATTCCAAACTGTGATTAAGAATGGTAAGAGTGTTATGGTTTTTTTTAGCTGATCTTTCCAGATCGTATTAAAAACTCTATTTTTCTTTTGTTAGAGGGAGGGATATTACTACCTGTGCTGGATAATTTAGGAAATTATTATGAAGTCTCTTTTAAATTATTGTTGAAACTTATATTTAATTTATTTTTTTTCTTTACTTACCAAAAGTTGTGTACAGTGTTGTAAAATTTCTTATAAGGAATTTCACATGTGGGTTATAACATCCACTGCTTCTGATAAATGGCTTGTAAATCAAAGGCATTATGGATTTTAATAGTATATAAGCTTTATTTCTATTTTCTTCTTGGATTTATAATATGCTTCATCTATTGATCCATACCATTAATGCACACATACGCTAAATTTGTTTTCTGAGATTGATTGTGCTGTGTGGTTTGTTGCCTTTAACCTGAATGTGCATAAGGAAAAGTGTCTTCAAGCAGAAGGAACTACTATTGGGAACACAGAGGTCTTTTCAAGGAAAAAGTCCTAGGAAATATTTCTTTTGTATTATAGATTTTACATATAACTTTGAGTTATTGATAAAGATAAAGCCCAGAGGGAAAATTTTGCTTTCCTTTACAGGAATACAGATTCTCAATTGGTATAAATAGACCTAGCTCCTCCACTTTCAACGGACTTGCACCACTTCATAGCATCAATGTGTATAGTTTCCACTTGGGGGAAATTATATTACATTTGTCAGCAGCCTTTCAGTTAAATAATCCAGTAATTCATCTGAGTAGCATTCTCAAAACAAAAATGTAGACATTTTCTTTTTGAAGCATAGTAACAGAATAGCAAGGCTGTCTGAGTTCACACCTTGATGAGGATACTAATTGAAATATCAAAACAATTTACAAAAAAAAAAAAAAGCAAAAGCAATTAGCAAAAGAATATAACGATAGCAAAGTTTACCACTTGGAAATGATCTTATTTGTTTGCCAGAAATCTTTATAAATTAAATTTCAGTGGAAGTTTTTCTTTTATAATGGACTCATAGAGTTATCTGTTAGTGTTTAATGGTAATATTTCACTTTATTGAATTTGCTTAAAATAAGGTAAGACAGATTTTATCCTTTTGTGTTGTGTGGTCAGATCCATGTAGTGCAAATGCAGCCTGTGAATTCTGCAAGTAATGGCTGCAATCTGTAGGGCAGAGTGCTGAAAACAGCTCTTTCATATTGTGTGCAATTCTCGGTGCCTACCATTGTACAAGGGACAGTACCTTTAAAGGACACTATTTTTTTCATTGATACTGCTTTATCAGTGCCTTCCTGAACTCCCTTCAAGGGCTTCATTTGACCCCCATAAAAACTAAAGACCTTGAAAAGTTAATGAGACAAATGAGGAAAAAAATACTCACTGAAGTGTGTGAGGGGGAAAAAAAGAAAAAAAGTTATCTTAAAACTATCAACTCAAAAGCAGAAACATCACCCATCTAGTGTGTTGCACTGCTGTCTATTGCCTTGAGATTCTCAGTCAATTCTTGGAAAAACCTAGGATTCTGGGTTCGGATTTTTTTTTCCTCTGTTGTTTCTAAAGTGTTTTGCTGTTTTGAGTATTTATGGCTTGATGTCTTTTTGGCTGTCATCATTAACAAGACTTGTGGCTTCTCTCTATTGATATAACAATTCCCTTTTCACAATGGGATAAATTAAACTGAAAGAGATTCAGGGCCAGGGTGAATGAATGTTCTGTACTGGAAGATCATAGTTATCCCATAAGAAGATGGATGTCTCTTAACACTGGTTCTAGCTGACCTTTGACTGGACTATTTTCAAGTGGCTACACATATCACTATTTTTTTGTGCAAAGGGTAATTAATTGTTTCCTGCTAAAAGTGTTGGTTTTTATAAACTATGCCATCACTAATAGTTTACTGGAACAATCCTGCCTTACCCTTCTTCTTGAGGATGAAAGTCTTGTTTCAGAAGACCAAGGTGCCTGTAACTTCCACTTTGCCTTTATATTAATAGGAAAAAAAAGCTATTTCTTCTATTAGTGTTAAATATTTAAAGTTTCATTGACTAGAGCGAACTACATTGACTCAAAGTAGTTGAAAATCCCTCAAATTTGTTACTTATTTCTGATGCTTTCCAATTTACTGGTAAGAATCCAACCCAGTCTTCCTGGCTTCAGACTCCCACTGAGTTCGACATAGATTGCACTTGAAATTCCCAACAGAGGACAATGAGAATAGAGTGTTTAGACTATACCTTGGAATTTCAGAGGTCCAAGTCTTGATATCAAAGAATTAAATATAGAGTTCATGGGGTACAGGGTTTAAATTCCACTACTGTTATTTTTTTGTCTAAATGTATCTTATATTTGCCCTATGTCAGTGAGAGGAAGAGAGTGGCCTCTCTTGGGAGGTGAGAAGTAAAGGTTTGGACACTTTTTCAGTAAGCCAGAGCTCAAAATTAGGCCTTTGAGTCATTAAACCTGTCTCTAACCCCCATAACTGCACTGCTACTATCGCCATCTTCCCGCGTCTTTTCTTGGATCTGTGTCTTACTAACTAGCTCATTTCTCCAAAGTTATACTCTGTCTTTAAAGAGGCTTCTGAATAGAACTCTGCAGTTGCAACAGACGCCCAGGGGCAGGATCTGAGATTCATCCTGTCCTCAGGGCTGACCCAAAGGGTAGGTCTAGACAGTACCATACTGTGGGATTCTTTTAATCCTACTCTGAGGTGATATTTGTGCCCTGTAAAGGGGGAATGTACACATTTCAGCCAATGTTCAGGACTCCACTCCAAAGAATAGGCATTGCACTGAAAATTTGTTACGCAATGAACAATTTCAGTGCTTGTGTCCTTTATCTGATCTGCCATTTGACCTTGTTGTGCCTTTGTTCTAAAATAGAGTTAATATTTTCCAACTCAGTTTTAAATATTACAATGCGTCTGGATATTAGGATAACACAGACACTATCAGTTCTTTATTTATATATATGTGTTGGGATGAACTCAACCGAACTTCTATTCACCATTATGATCACGAGCTTTTAAAAGAAATTACTTCAAGCTAGAATAGGTGCAAAGAAGAGCTACTAGTATAATTAGAAGATGGGATGTAATATGAGAAAAATGTAAAAATATTTCATTTACCAGCTCTATTAAAAGGTATGTAGTTATCACAAGCCTGGGTTCCAAAACACCAAGGCAAGTATCTAACAGGACTTTAAAGATAGAATGTTATGAAATTTTATCCTAAGCAATTGCCTGGCGTAAATATCAATTACATTCTGATACCCTATGAATTTCAGTGTCTCTTCTTTATTGTCTCTTGGCTTCTATCATTTGTTGAACTTCTGTATCATCAAAATCCATGAGAGTTAATAGTGTAATGAAACTTTTTGTTCCAAAATCTAATTAAGCTAGCAAGCAAATAATTAAATTATCTAATATTTTTTCAGCTGAAATTTACATTATTTTTACTTCTAAACCAAGTTTAATTTACGCTATTTTTGAAAAAGACACTACAGTGTGTTTATTCCTCACAAGTTGCTCATGCTTTACTCACATAATAATGTTTTGTACGACTTTAATTCCACTAAAGATTCATCCATTTTCTGTTGGTTTCTGATTTTCTCATTTTAGTTGGAAGATACCTTTAAGAACATAAAGTCCAGCCATTAACACAGCACTGCCAAGTCACCACTAAACCATGTCCCTCAGCACCACATCTATAAGTCTTTTATATCCCTGCAGGGATAGTGACTCCACCGCTTTCCTGGGCAGCTTCTTCCAGGTCTTGACAACCCCATTGGTGAAAAAATTTTTCTTACTATCCATTCTAAACCTCTTCTGGTGCAACTTGAGGCCATTTCCCCTTGTCACATCACTAATAAATTTAATAAATTTGTAATTAAATGCTCGTTGTAGGTGTTCACTGCTATGTTTTATGAAAAATGAATGCCACTCTTTCAGCTATGACATCAGAATTTAATTTTATCTTTTGACATTTTATAAAAGAAAAATTAATTTTACTTTAAAAATCAAATATCAGGTTTTTACTTTTCAGAAATGTAATTTCCCAACTATTGATATAGTTATAAAATAACTAAGAGGACTAAGAAAGGAAAAAAGAGATATCATATAGAAATCATTCATCCAATAAGCTGGTGTAGATTTCATGACTTACACTTGACCTTTAAATGAAACTACCAGAAGTACCTGTAATAATTGAGCATGCAACTTTTTTCTAAGATACTTTCTTGTACACATTACAGTTTCTTGTGTATACCAGAAAAGCTTCAAGTGTTTTAAACATTGTATTTTCTTTCTGGCATATAGATGAATTTACTGTGATATATTCGTTGTTTTTTTTTTTAAATTCTACAATTCCCTTTATACCTGTTCTTACTAGTCTCACAATAGCACCAGTAAACAACAGTGCAATGTGGGATGTGTGTGATATCTTGTATAGTAATTGCACTCCCACACAAGTAATTTTAGGGTGTGCAAAGCTTGTTTTCTTTATTATTTCTTACAAATCAACACTTTAATCAGTTTTGCTGGAGAGACAAAAGACATAATCCTGCTCATTGTATGTGGTATGGTGAATTTATCCAGTGATTTATTTTAGCAAAAATCTCAAAAACCTAATTTAATGCAAAGGTAGAATTCAACCTTGACATTGTTATTGAATATATGCCCCTGTGTCAAGTGGAATAAGATTCTGCTGGCAGAGAAGGAAATAGGAACTTGCTTTGTGGACAATGTGTGTTTGGGATTAGTGTTTCAGATTGATACGGAAAAACATTGCTTTTTTTTTTTTTTTTTTTAACTTGGATCGCCTTTTGAAAGAAACTGGAGAGAATCTCAGATCTCATTGTTGGATAGCACTTTCTATGGAGAAACTAGTCACTTCTTTTGAGGCTAGGGATGTCTTCTAAATTGCCATCAAAAAATCATATTCCACATAGCTCTACTGTAGTCTATATTGAGCAACTTCTGATTCTATGTACTTCCATGACCATTTATAGTCATAAATGCATTAATTCATCCATATTATTATATATAATTATGTCGTACATAGGAAGTAAGAAAAAAGATGTTATCACTATTTCACAGAGAACGTGAGACAAAAACATGAACATATAGATGTTGTTGTCTAATACATATTGAAACGAATTCACTGAGAATTAGTTACCCATAGATGCTCAGCATCTGAACCTAAATTAGCTGCTGAGGGAAATCTTTGGAGTATCCAAAGTATCTCAAATTCTAGATTATCAGCCCGATTTCTAAATTAGCTATTGTATAGCAGGTAAAATTTTCTATATGTAGCTTTGCTGTGCAATCATTATATGTATTTCATTATCCTAGGATGATACTATTTTTTTGAAGTATCTATTAGCACAAGATTTCTGTAGGAAAATGACATTAATAAGAAGTGGAATTACTTACTGATAAAATCATTATTTTGTTTCTACTTTGTGGCATATAGTTTCAGTGAGAGAATCACATTTTATTTGTTTGTTTTTAAACAAACCTTGAAAATTTTATCTTAAAAAGGACCCAAGATTTTTCAGCATGGTCAATCCACTGTTTGCTCCCAGCAATAAGTACAAGGTCAACTGCATCTCTTCAGCTGCAACTAGCTAAAATTTGGCTTCCTGTGGCTGTTAGCAAACAGAAAGGAAATGACTATCCTGAGTTAGATTTGAGAGAAAACAAATTCAAAGTAAGTTTTTGCCAGCTAATCTTTAAAGGCTAAGTACTGCTTTCATAGTCAAGTCTTAACAGAAATTTTTTTTTAGAAGCAAACCACTTCTTAAATGAAGAATCTATGTATTTTTAGGATATCTTTCTACATTAATGCCGTTGATTTGTCATCTTGTTGGGTTTGGTTTTTGGTTTGTTTGTTTTTTTAAATATAATTTTAAGGGTAATTTTTTTCAAGTTCACTGTGTATTATATAATAGATTATGGGTCTGGCTTTTGTAAATGTCAGTCTGCAGTTGGGCAGGTCTTAAGATAAAGCAACTCTTTTCATTGTATTGGATAGTCTCCTGTCCCTGTCTGGTTTATACTCTGTACATGTTTCATGCCCCTTTGTCTATCATTACAGCTAATATAATCTGATGCTTCCTTAATCAGACCAAATTTCTTGCATTTAGTTTTTATTTCTACCTACAAAGTTCTTGTAAAAAAGTTTGCACAAATTCGAAGTTTAGTTTATTGACAGAAAAAATCCATAACAATATTTTGTTTTCTTGACTGAGCAGGAATTAGAGTTACATTGGACATAGAAAAGGAGGAAAGAAGAGCTGTTTTCAGCCAAAGTGACAGATGTAAAACTTTTTGTTAGCTTGAATTAAAAAGTGCTCCCCTAAAAGATAATTTCAACAGTGGCCACATTACAGTGTCAAGTCCAAAATCTTTAATAGAGAGAAATTACCTCTACTAATCTATTTGTCAGTAGGGAGGGGAAGTTGAAAACTAATCTATTTGTCAGTAGGGATGGAAGTTGAAAACTATATATAACTTAGAAGCTGAAAGGTTTTGCCCTTCTCCAAAAGAATAAAATAATAGAACTTTGAATAATGGCTTTGAATCCAGTTTTAAATTAGAAACATAATTTGTTCTTAGGAGCTCCCTACTCCATTTCTTACTACTCTCTCAATTCTTCTGGGTGACATTGTGAGATAAAGCAGAATTTACACAACTGCAATAGGTAAAATTTTCTTAAAGATAAACTGAAATATATCCAGAATGAGGTATATAAATTTTATTGCCTTTACTAATAAATGCCAAGTATCCCCACATAGGACAACTAGGTTTTATGCTTAGAGATGTGTTAAATGCAGACGCCAAAGCCATTCTTTTTATAATTAGTGTTACCTGTTGTGGGAGCTGAAATATGAGCTTTTTAAGCTATCCAAAGACAGTATTGTGCTATGACCACATGAACACAGGCAGGGGAAACAGCATTGGCAGAAAAAAAGAAACTCAATCTGTTAAAATAAGTGATTTATATCATTTGGAACAACTCTCAGAAAATGATATGTTATACAAGTGCTACTTAATAATTAATACCTATGTTTAAATTGGGGATTTGTCTGCTGTGTTAAAAAAAGGTGTACGTTCATCATGTCCTAGGGCGGTAGTGGTGAAATGAGTTGAGTCATTATTTAGGTTACAAAAAACTGTACCAAATAGCAGTTACATAGTTTAACTTTAATGAAGAAAAGATCTTCTCGACAGCAAGATAAGTAAAATTTATTATCTTATTTTGAAACGATTTGTTAAAGAAAAGCAATAGAGAAAGCATCTTGCTTCCAGAAGACAGTCTGTTCTATATTGTCGAAATTGCAGAATGTTATTGTTCAATGGGTTATCAGCTAAAAAATCCGATGCGAACATTGGGATATTGATGAGAATCTATCCATGTTTTTATTTAAAACATGCTCTGTCTAATAGCACAATATGTACTCTACATACCAGTTCTTAACAGCCTAATAGTGACTTGAAAGGGAAAAATGTCATTTGCAGAGTAACTAGTGACAGTGTTCTTGAGCGTATATGAAAAGCTTACAAAGCAATTCATGGATAATATAGGCTATGTCTGTAAGGCCAGGTACAGACAATTCTAAAAAGAAACAATTCGAGGCCTTATCAAAAGGGTATTGATTTTTTTTTTTTTCTCTTAATGTAAGAATACCTATACTAAACTTTTTCTCATCTACTCAAAACCGGTAAGTAAGCAAACGAGTACAACAAAAAGCTGTGTTATTCAGGCACGTAACAACCACAATGTACTTACATTTTAACCAGTATGAATATGAATTCTTTCTCCAGACTGCAGAAAAGGAGCCAGAAACTCATACTTTTAATCCTCTGAGCACCAAGGCAAACGTCAGGCTGAACATTTCTTCTCTTTTAGAAGGGCTTGCCAGCTGTTGTCAACGCCTCTATTGGCTTTCCAATGACTTGCTGTTTCTTTGCATGCTGAGATTACCCGGTGTGGTGACACAAACATGCCATGACAAAAAAGGCTTCATTGATGAAATTACTTTTTTCCAAGATAGAAGTTTTAATTAAGTTCAAGATGCCTTATTAAAATACTGCATTCTGTGTCACCTTCCTCATCAGTGCCCTTTGGCTCTTGCCCGAAGGCTTTGCACTGTATCTTCGCATATTTAACTATTTCTTTGGAGACATTTCTTGATAGTGCCTTTGCTCTCTCGTATCAGTTATACCCTTTGCCTTGTTTTCTTCACTTGAGGAAGGTCTCTTTCAAACACCTGTAATAAATGCTTCATTTCAGTGACATCCACATTGCTCCTTGCTCACGAATATCCACGGTGCTTAGTTTTATCCCTTATGTAAATTTTTAAGCCCTTAGATACTGGAAATGTTAGCATGTTATTGCTGTAGGCTAAGTGTAATTCTTTTAATCTTGATGATAATTTCCTGGTTAAATATTTTAAATAAATGCATTTAAACAAATGACTTTGTACAAGTAGTATTAATTAATCATATCGCTTTAGTAGTACATTTGGATATTCAGTTATTTCTGACTCTGTATTTTTTAACTTTTACGTTTAGAGTTTAATTTGGTAAAGAAGAGTACTCTTTGTAATTATGTATTTTAATCAACATGTTTTAGTTCTGCTAGTATCAGTGCATATAGTGAAAAAGTAATGTGGATTGTAGAATGCTGTTCTTCTCAGTGGTAATCTGTAGGCACTGAGATGATAGGGACTTTCTACTGTGCTGTCCTCTAGTTCTAGAATGATTTGAAAGATAAAATTGTGGCAGAAATTCAGCTTTTATTCCAATACCTTTCATCTGCTAAAAATAAAGATTGGTTAGATACAACAGAGATTATCTATGTTCCTGTGTAATACAATTGTAGCACAAATGCTTTTATCAGACCTCGGACATTCCTAAAACAGAGAGACTACATTTCAATTTATGTCAGTATTCACAGAAACTTGTTTTGATGATTCCTTGCAGACCTTCATTGACTCAAGCTTAGGTCAAAGAAAATCAAAGGGATTTTAAGCGAAGACACAGCTATTTTAGCTGTTTGCATTTTTGACAAACAATGAGATGATCAGGAGACAATCAAGGGATGGAATATGAGTCTTATTGTATTTGTGGCCTTGGCAAAGAGGACATCACAAAGGATGGAGTGAGTTACTGTTTTGAGAGAGATTATGAGAGTTGTTAAAATTTTATCATGTATTTTCTGACTTTAATGTGGACCTACCGTGATTGTTTTTCAGTTCCATTTCAACATGATTGAATGCTTCATGTTTCTAAGGTTGCAAAATAAAAAGTGTTTCCTGGTTTAAAAGTTTTCATATGCTGAAGTGTTTCTTATTTTACATTTTTAAGAAAAAAAACCCTAAACAACAAAACCACAATCCTACAATTTCCAAGGAAATTTTATGGATATTTGCTCATCTGTATTTCAGCTTTGGATGCAGAGATGGGTTTGTTTTGTAAGCTGCGCTTTCACACCACAGCCTCTAGGTCATCTGCACCACTGTAAATTCTGGTTTTGCCAAGTAATTTGTGTTGCGTTTTTTCTCATTTTACAGCTCTCCCTTATGAATTCGAGTAGATCCCAGGTTGCTACAAATGAGTTGAACAGAGACATCATAAAGAACATTTCTTTTTCATGGGACCATTGACCAGATATGGAATGACTCCACAGTTTAATTTTTTTTTTCATAACAAAATGCTAGATTTTAATGAATGTCATGAAAAAAAAATTCTTCCTCCTACTGGAGGAATTAAATACATACATTGCTTATATGCATACTGTTTTGTTATTTTCTCTAACTTAATTTTACGTCTCTTTCATCTTTCTATCTTATTTTTCTGGCTTCTCTTTTTGTCTTGTGTCTTAGTAATAATGGAATTCAAATTTCAAGTACCATTCCTATTAATGTTTCAGAAAATCCCTACACTTAGTAAGTTCATAACGAAAATCCTTTAAAAGTTAATATAAAAAAATAATTCTGTATGGATGACAAACAGTTCTGTATAGATGACAAGTTGCTTGGCTTCATGTCTCTCATAAATATAAATACTTACAGTTTTCAAATACTATTTGCTTTCTTTGCCTCTGTTCCTGCTACTAGTAAGTCTGAATTACTGAGCCTTCCTGTTTGGAACCTTTTTTATTTGAAAATAATGCTTCAATCCAACTGAAACATCACACATTGCCAGAAGAATAACAAACTAACAAATACTTTGAATGAGAAACAGAAGAGTGAAGCTTTCAGGAAGTGTGAAGAACAACTGCACAGCATTTCATTCTAAGCAGTGGATGTCTTCCTGAAGGAAAACGCTGGCTCCAAGCACTGTTTTGCAGTTTTCAGTTACATCAAGGGAAGTAAGCCAATTATGTATCTTTTTACAAAAAAAATTTGAGCACGTTTTACACTGCATACAAATGAACTGGAAGATACATATCCTCATTTAGGATACAAACAGACAGGGAAACTAGTGAAAAACGCTAAAAGCTGATGACTCTAAGACTGGGACAGCTGCAGGGTAGAGGGCTAGTGGTTGGCTCATAGAATCCTGTGACATTTCTGTCACACTGGGACTGTCTCCTTACAGGAAGCAAGCGGAAGTCCTAGAGTTAACAGAATTTACCAAACAAAACAAATCTGTCCCCGGTGAAGCTGATGTAGACTGTATCAGCAGCATCAAAGTCTACTTAAAAAAATGATGGCACTACTTTAATTCTATGGTAGCATCCCGGTTCTAGATACATGTGATAGCAAACTCCTTAGATATGGACATGCTTACATTCTCATCATATTGTAATGGGTTTGTGCCATGCTCTCAGCCATCCCAGTCATCCTGGCTTGCACCTACTCTGCCAGGTAGCCAGCGTCATTAGAACTCTGCCTTCCCAACCTCCTCCCTAGAGCTACCAGCTTGGATCTTCCTTCTCATGGCTGGCAGCAGTAAGTAGCATCTGAGGGAAAAGGGTTTATCGCTAGCATAAGTATGTCAAACGTTGCTTTACCCAAAATCAGCTGATATGGTAGAGGATTACTAACAGTAATTGATGGCATCTTCTGAAGCATCTGGAAACTCTAAATAGAAGGCAAGCTAGAACTTTAAAAATACATTAGTCAACATTTGTAAGGAGAGGTGATATATCTTATCTGATTATCTGATATAGATAAAAAAGAGATTACCTTTTGGGAGATGTCTATTTTGTGGGTTGCTTTTCTATTTTATAGGATTGGTATTTAATACTAAAATATTAATTATAGATTAGATAGATGTTTCTACAAGAAGTTCTCTTCCACTTTCCTTAAAAACTGCAAAGATAGTTACCTTTCTATTTCTCAAGGTTTGTTTATCAATTTTTAGATAAATATTTAAAATGCAAATGATCATCTGTATTTCTAGAATACTGTTAGAATTTCTTTCTTAATAATGCAGCAGTAAAGCAGATACAGATTCATTGACTGATCAAACCCCCAGCATTATAATTCCTCAGACATTCTGAAGTGAACTTTGATCATTGTTGTTCATTGATTTTTCTGGTTTTCGAGACAGTTTAAGTTGCTGTGTATAGTTACAAAAGTCTCGCTTTCCCACCATTTTTTTCCTTCTAAGAGTTGGCTGTCCATATATTACAAAGCTACTAAGCATAAAATCTGTACAAAAGTTCACTACATACAATATAAAATTTCTGTCAGAGGGGAAGAGATAGAATATTTTTTATTATTATTACTGTGCATTTAAATCTGAATGCAAGGAGTTGTTTACACTTTTCCGTTTTTCTAACAGGTAAGCTTTATATAAACACTGCATTAATGAAAGTGACTCTATGTAACAAAGACAAACAGTTTTTCAGACTTCTTATGATATAGAGAGCTCAAGAAATGGAGGACTGTATACGTCATTTAACAACATTCTGGATACAACAACATTAATTGGACTCTGTCATTAGATTGTCTTTTGCCACATTTTGTCTTTGACGATAGCCATGGAACAGTTCAGAGTAAGGTGACATGATACTAAAAAGCCTTTGCATACAGCATTATTTAGTTTAAAAAAATCAAATAAGGTTTGGTAAAAGACATGTTAAACCAAATAAACCACATCTGTAAAAGTGATTTGAAGTCTACAGAATCTTTTCCCATTACTTTTTCATGAGACAGGCTAAGTAGATAAATTATTTTGAAATAAGGATTTAGTTGTCTAAGTAACTTGTTACTTAGTCAAACTTTTAATTAACTAAACTGTTCTCTCTATAATTCATATTGAGCAATTTCCTGCAGCAGTATTTTATAGGTGAAAATCCATGGACTGCTGATTTACTGAATAAGAAATAAAATATGAAAAGAATGACTTGTAAAAAGGTTTTAATTTATTGCTTTTTCATTTTTCTTGATGATGCTCTTTTGTTCTGTGGGTTTCCAATTTTTCTTAAAAGCATTATTTTATGAACCATTGACATATATACCATCACTCTCTTAAACTGTAAAATTCTTTTCAAATGTTCTACATGAAATACAAAACTACTCAAGCACTAGCTTTAAGGCTTTTATTAAAATGCCAAAGAATTATTTTAGTAAAAATAACTCTAACATTAAAACAGAAAGAAACTCTTGAAAGAATAAAGGTTTGAACAAGTCTGGTAATCCCCCCAAAGACACTTTGGTTCTTTTAAAAGTTAGATGCATATATAATTGCCACACATTGTGCATGAAGTTTGCACAGTGTAAATTGGATTGGAAATATTTTAGGAATGGTGTTAGTAGTAGAGGAAAACTAAATTTCACAGTGATACAGGACACCAGCCTTGTCTTAAACAATAATCTGAGAGAGCTGTAAGGATGTCAGTTCTATATAGACAACCTTATTTGTCCTGAGTCTTCTAACTCTTGTACTGATTCTTCCCAGTGTGCTGATTTATGGGGAGTATTTTTTTTGCATTAGGTTAGTAAGGAAGAAAGAAATAGTGCCAATCTTCACATTTCCTTCACAGGAACGTATGTACTAAATATCTCTCCGATCCACAGATAAGCAAGGAATGTTCTAGTCCATGTGTGTTATTTAAAACAAAGATAATTTTGATTCTACAGAGTATATAATCTTAACTAAAATACAAGTACACCAAATGTTCAGAACACTGCTAATTAAATAGGCAGCTCTTTTATAATGGGATCTCTTCATCCCACTTGATATATCATTATCAAAATGCAGTTCTTAAACTATATAAGATCTAATTTTGTACAGCACTATTCATTTATTAGTAATCCGTATGTATTGAAGTAATGGAACTATTTGCAGTAGAAACAACCCACATGCTCAGAGGGATATAAAAGCATCTCATTGTGTCATAACCTGTATTTTCCCCTTATTTTCTTATAAGAGATACATTTCTAATAGATCACATTACATTTCAAAGATAGTTTGCATTTCCAAAAGGACTTGAAAATTTTCTCAATTTTCTCTTAAATGGTTTTTGAGAAGCATCTGAATTTCTCCCATTCTTGTGACAGTCCCAAAAGAAAGGAACAAAAGTTCACATCAATAGGCAAATTTCTATCATTCGTTTTGCTTCATAGAGCTGCGGAGTGATATTAAGAATGGCTAACATTATAGCATTACAGTAGCAGAAAAACTTATTCATTCATTTTTGCAACCTAGTCCTGTATTGCCAATGTAACCCTTCCTTAATTCTTCTGTAGGAAGAAACCCATACATTAGATCTAGGTTGTATTTTACTTGTTTGGTTTTTTGTTTGTTTTTTTTTAAAAAAAATCTTTCATTTCTTCATGTAAATCTCTAGCGGAATAAATTTAATTTAGACTGTAGTTTTTATCACTTTGCAAATGTCAGATTTGTAAAATGTATACACATTTTTATATAGATCTGTGAAAGATTTCAGTTTGTCATCTAATAATTCCTACATACTTAGGTCTTAGATTTCTCCTACTCGATGATTGTCTGTACTTCAGTCCTTCCGGTTTTCTTTTTTCTCCTTTCGTCTTTAGGCACCACTTTTATTTGCTAAATGCGAGAGTTTAATATATGCATCATTTTCCAGGATATCTGTCTTTATCACATTTAACATAAGATTATAGGGTAATTTCAGGAATCTCAGGAGGTGTCTAATCAGAGACTTGCCTCCTGCTCCAAGCAGCATCGGCTATGAGATCAGATTAAGTTGCTTAGGGCTTTACTGAGCCATGTCCTGAAAACCTGCCAGGAATGGCACTGCACCACCACCTGATCCAAGGCTTCACCATCCTCAGGCTGAAGCAGTTCTTGCTTATGTGAAGTCAAGAGCACTCTTGTTTCATTGCTTCAGAGCTTGATGACAGTGTGTAGTCAGCAAGTGTCAACAACTTGTCCTCAGTGACTGTGCAGATGCCATGTTGGAAATAGCTTATACGTTGTTGATATTAGACATATTGTTAAAATGTATATTACTATACATGTTGTTGTTGCTTCAAACATACACACTACTACTTTTACCCTGTTTTTATTTGTAAATAAGAATAGGCACTGAGTATCTGTCTTAATTTCAAAATACAATCTGAAAGGCACTAAATGCCTTAAGCAATACATATTTCAATAAAGAAATATTCTGTGATGTAGTGACGTTGCTTCTTTATAACATCTTATTGAATGCCATGCTCAAATAACTGAATGAACAAGTAGCAAGGGATGTGCTTGTTTTCTATCAGAATTAACTAAAGCTAACTGTTCTAAATGGCTGGTACTAATTTAGTTTTACACTTAAAAATATTTTGGTTTATGTTTCTACAGAAATGCCTGTAGATGAATTACTTTTGATACAACTCTATTTGCAGAAGGGTGAGTAAATACTGATGCTGTCAGTGACATGCAGAAAACAACATACTCTTTTATGCTGTGTCTCATCATCAGACGTATTTTCTTCTCCCCTTTGTTGCCCATCTCTGTTCTCTAATAATTATGGTTAGTATTGCAGAAAAATTTTGATTTTCTTTTTGCATTCTGAGATTTCAAATTTGTTTTGCCCTGGGCAATACTTTCTCATGTTTAGATCTGGCCTAACATACTGAACTATCAAAATAACAAAGAACAAAGTGTTACTGGGGGTCAAGAAAGTAAAACATATCTACATATGTCCCCCTGTCAACTGAAATTTTTGCTCTTGTTCCCATATCAAACTGTCAACAAAGTGCTAACTCTTGGGTCTTTCATTAGCAGTGCAATAATACGTACATCAGACGAAGAGCTACAGCTTGATTAAAAAGTTTTAGGATTCTATTTCAAGTCTACAATTCTGAAAGTTGAATAATAGTGTAATGAGTAATTACACACCTGAATTAAAAGGTGAACCTCATACTGCGTCCTGAATATTTTCAGGTTCACGCTTTGCACATCACTTGAAAGAGAAAGGTCACTTATTAGAGCTCTCTTTTTTTCCTCTGCTAGGTTTCAAAAATCAAATACCAGCCTAAGAAAGGGATAACTTCATAGCACAGTTCTAAAACCATAACTAACAATTTCAGTTGCATCTAAAATTATTTCAGTAATGAGTGTAATCACAGCTTTTTTGGTTCCATAAGCATTTTCTACATGTTGAGGTCTCTAGAAAAGTGTTACTGTCGATAAAGGGAAATGGATGTCATGAAGCAGACTTAAAATTTTAATGTTTCATACAGACATAATGTAATAAATGGAAGAATATGTGACAGAAATGAAAAAAATACATCTTCATTATGAGAGTCTTGAGAGTACCATTGGCAAAAGAGCGTCTTAAAAGTATTGTATTCTCTGGATTGCTTCATTGTGTTTGTCTTGCTTTACAGTATTACAGTTTAGAGAGTGTGAAGTTTGACAAGCTTCCTCAAAATTGGGGGGGGGTGTGTGTGTGTGAGGGTGTGTTCATTTTTTTGTTGTTGTTGTGTCGTGCCTCCCCTGCCCCGGTACCTGAATGACAATTTTCTCAGGAAAGAAAATAGCTAGATTGGGAAAACCGAGGTATTGTTTTCACAGTTCCTGGTTGGTTGGTTTGACCTCCACAGTTTGTTTTGTAAGAGCATTACAGTAACATCCCACATATGGATGATATTAACCTTTACCATATCTTTTCTCAATGGTAAATTCCTTCCTTCCGTCTCACACAGGAGAGCTGTGTGGGTAAATCCTGTGAATACTAATAGAATGATGAAATCTTCCCTCTGTCAGCGAAAAAATTGTCAAAAATGTCCATTGAAACAGTCATGCAACAATTCCTTTAAAGTTTTTGCATTTTACTGAGGTCTTTATTACATTGAAATTCTTTCCTCATATTCACACACTTGTTTACAACAAATACTAGATGGAGAAATGATGAGAGGTTATATTTTGTACGTTTGTAATTATATAACTCAAGGAAACTTTAAAAATTCTAATACCAAATTTTGATAAGAAAAATCCAACAAGAGCTTTCCTTGTCTGAAAATAATTCCCATAACTTGAAAATGCTCAGTCTGTTTCAAAAGAAATAGAAAACATAGAATAAGCCCCAAATTTAAGATATGATAGCTGAAGTCCAAGTGAATATGATGACTTTTTGTTTTGTTTTAATTTCCTATCGCAGTCTTGCAGGATCTTTATCCTTCTGTAAATTAGAGCAGCATTGCCCAGAATGATTATGGTTATGTGTTGATTGCACTGTATGAACAAATTGTTCATATCCACAGACTCATACAGGTAAATCACTATATTCACTGCTGAAATTGTAGCTTTAAATTAACAGCCCTTTATTCAGAATTCACTCTGCTGATGCTCAAAGTCAACTTGGCACCAAAGACAGAAACATTATGACTGGATGTCATAGAAATTTGGCTATACAACAGAGAGGTTTCTACATCTCAGTTTCATAATTCAGGTCAGTAGCTGTAGTTGAAAAATCTGGTCACTACTTGGTGAGACAATCTGCAGTATTTCATTTGATTCCAGATAGTTTTATGTATAAACCAGAAAAAGCCAGTCTTCAAGCAGTATATCAAATAGGATTGAAACTAATCTTTAATAAGTTTTGATACTGGTGGATTTGAAATAAGGAGAGTGATTATAAGTCAGAACATCTGGTAGTTAATTGGATCTATGACTCCAGAGCATTTTGAAATTTGTTTATGTGATTTCTTATATAATGTCTGGATTTGAGGTGCAAATTCAGTAGTTTAAGCTAGATCTCAATAATAAGATGCCCACGATGAAACTTTTAGGAGTCAAAGATAACAGTGAGCATAGGAAATTAAAGTTCTTATAGCTTCTTTTATATTGATTTAAGCTTCCACTTTTTACTGATGGGACAATTTGTATTTTATTAATTTCAGGTTAGCATCAGATTTCTACATGATCAATCACTTCTGAAGATAGACGATACACTTGTATGTGATCTTGTCTGCTTTTTCATACAGTCTCTTCTAATTCAAGATTACAAGATTTCAATAGGGGAAGTATGACAGTCTTCCATTCTGCAGTCACTGAGTGAGTATTTTTCAATAGCGCTCTCTTTTTTTTTTTTTTTTTTCTTTTTCATTGTGATAATAAGTATAAAAGCATCCAGCAACATTTTAAGTCCCTATCACAGTCAAATGATCACTTCCTGTACTAATTTCTTCAATTAGAGTACTACTTTTGTTGTTGTTGAGTAAATTATTATTAATTCTATTATTAATACAAACTTTTGCCTTAAAAATTCTAGCTAATTTTCCCTTGGTCTTTCATGCGTAGAACAGATTTGGTTTTCATGGAAGACAATCCTGTAAAGAGGAAAACCTTCTCCAATCTAAGAAAAGTTTAGATAGAAGCACTGCTAGAAGCAAACCCAGTTTGTTAAATGGCACAGCTGTTAAGTGTGTGTTAATAATGATCCTTTTTATTGGGGTGTTGTTTGGTATTTATAGC
The DNA here is from genome assembly GCA_013396935.1 of Baryphthengus martii. Classification (NCBI taxonomy): domain Eukaryota; kingdom Metazoa; phylum Chordata; class Aves; order Coraciiformes; family Momotidae; genus Baryphthengus; species Baryphthengus martii. The sequence continues at coordinate 174,334 of VWZK01007400.1, forward strand.
TAATTAACTCCCTTTTCCACCAGCCAGCAATATGCATTTAGGGAACAGAGAAAGTTGAAACAGGTTGAATTAGAAGCTGTTAAATATATGGAAGATATTTGCTTAATTCATTGTAGAACAGTTAACACCAATGCACTGGAAGACATTTTCAGGGTTTGTTTTTTTCTGTCACTGTATTTCAATTTTTTAAAAATACTTGAAAGGCTGAACATAAAAACTTTCACAAGTTACTGAAACTCTAAAAGCAAATATCTTCATTTTCTCATTATTAACTTTGAAGAAATGAGCTGCTTTCAAGGTAAGATTAAGCAATTGTTTTCATTGCTAATGTTGAACTATTAATATACAAGTAATACTTCGTAGTACATAGACAAAAGATTTCACATGTTTACTGTCTCAGAATGCCATGGTTCTTTGTATAAACCACAACTAAAAAGCTGCACATAGTCTCGTGAGGTGATGAAGCCTACTTCCCATCGTGCATCTGGACAATCCAGGGAAAGAAAATACTTTGCTCTTTCTCCTCTTTCATCCCTGTCAAGTGAGGTATTTGAAACCGAGCTTCAGGAATGTAAAATTGTGGCATTATGACTTAAGTGCAGTAGAATGGGTAATGATAGCTTGTGAAATAGTCCACAATGTAGATGGAAATAATTTAGCTTGCTAGATGTTTGTTCACAGATCACAAGTTCCCAGTTAAATTCCACAGTAATATTCTGTATATGCCTTCCCTCCATAAATTTTGCTATGTAGTTCATATAATTTTAGCTATTTTGGTGGATACTGCCAGTTAGAAGAAACAAAGAGTACTTGGGTTTTCTAATAGAAACAAACAAACAAAAGATAATTTAGATGCTTGATTATTTTGAAAATATTTTTTAACTCTTTCCCTTCCAGTAAACTTGTTTTTGAACAAGAACTTCTAAATTTTTTTTTGTTTGATGTTTCCCAGCATTGCTTTACAATTTGGGAGGAGTAATATTAATTTTTTTCTCCAATGTGGTTATTCTGGACTGACGGATTTCCTGTTCTTCTTTATTTTTAGTTTTCACTTACTGTGTGGCTTTAGAAAAGTCCATTTAGGGTAAATGTTCAACAGTGATTGCAGATATTTTACACAGTCTGTTGTTAGATGATATTTTACAGCTTTTCCATTTACAAAATGTGTGATCAAACTGTCTTCATATAAGTATTTTGGAACCTTATTGTTTTTACAACATTTATTAATCTTTAGATGATCCTTGCTTACAGTTATAGATCACAGATGTATGAATCAGGAGGCCTTGTTACTTATTTGGTTTATCTGCAGTAAGATTCTTTCAAAAATTATTTTTGAAGTACACATACACTATTACTTCAGTGGTAATATCTCTGGGCAGATGATGTAGGCAAAAAAAGGAAGAAAGGTGTGTCTTCTGATACTGACTGCCTATGAGATTTCCTGGCTGTTGCTGGCTTCTTAGTTCAGGTTATGTGCTAGGGGCCATATGGTATGAACCTAGCTGTAAGACTGAGTAATGGATTTGTCTCACAAATCTGGTGAGACTTCCCTATGTATAATTTTTGGACAACTTACCATCTTTGTGTAGAATGAGAAATTTTGCCTATCTCAGATTTGGGAAAAGTGAAGTTTTCACTTCTCTGTCCTACCAGGCTTTTCAACTGCCCTAAATCACTGCCACAGCACTAGTAACATAATTAGTCCTTGTCATCTTCAACGTTCGCTGAATATACCAAAATGCTTTTAACCAAAATACATTTCTTCTAGCTCTGTGTATCAGCAAGAAAATATTAAAATGTTATTTCAGTATTCAAATAACATGTTGATTGTTAGTGCGTTATTTAATTTTCACTGACTTTAAGGCAAAATATGTTTCTATCCTTCAAGCTTAATACCACATGTGGGTGTTAATTCTGATATAGATCAGGAGCTAAGAATATAAACGCTGCTAGAATTTAAGTAAACAGCAAAGTGCTGTAAATTTTAATAATGCTGTATTGGTATCAAATAGAATGAGCAGCCAGTGCGCAGATGAGAGATTCAAACCACTTTGAACAGATCTCTTGTTCAACTGGCAATCATTAAAGAGGCATTTTTATTCATATAGCATTTGGTATTCAGTCAGAATTCGTAGTTCTGGAAATATATAAAATAAGTGCCTTTTTAAGCTAGCTAGTCTATTGGATTTGATTGTAACATCAGTTGAAAACCCTTATCAAGAATACAAGCATGAAGAAAAATGTATTATCTCTATAATTCTCTCTGAAAAAATCATTTCAGTGTGAATTTGTAAACATCGAACTACGTAGAAGTCAATGGCAAATTTTCTGCAGACTTCAAATACCTCTCACTACTTTTATTTCAGGAGTGATTTTTTTTTTTCTTTTACTAGGCTTCAAGATTTTCACTATCTGACCAAAGTATCAACTCAGGGAAGCACCGACAATATCATCTTAGCTTGAAGAATGACACATTTTACTTGGAAACATACCATTCAGCAGATACTTGAGTCCTACTTCTGTGACTCAAGTGAGTATCACAGTGGAAGGGGTTTGAGGTTAAATTCAAACACTTGCCTGAAAGATGTCTTTAGATGGAAGCAGGGCAGGGGAGGTTACCTTCCATTTAGCAATTTTGAAAAGTGGAGAATCATGAAAAAAAATCAATACAGGAAAAAATTCCAAGAAATGCTTTCCTTTTCCTTCTATTTTTATATGTGCTTGAGCAGATCTACATTACTAGAGAATCAGACACTCTATGTGTGTTGTCTGAAAAGGATCTGTTTGTTATTTTTTGGCTTGATTTTCTGTATCTTATGCAATCTTTTCCTTAGCTTCCTGATCGCTGTTATTTGTTCCTCATTCCTTTCTGTCCTCCTGCCCATCATTAACTTCTATTCGTGTTGGCCAATTTCAGCCACATTTGAGAAGAAGGCATAGGTCTGAGGCATGGAGTCCTATGAAGGTCTGTATAATGGAGGTTCCGAAACGTGCATACTCCAAAGCTATTTGTTTTACTTGCCAATAACTTAGAAGTAATGTTTCTCTGAGAACTAAGAAGCAGCAACAAGCTAGCCAGTCAATGTACATCAAGCTGCAAACTAAAACATAGCATATGCCACTCAGCAGGCTGAAAATAAATTGTTAGTATAAGTGCAATGAGATGAGAGTTTAGGGAAAAATAAGAGAGAGAAAATGAGGTGGCTGGAGCTTGAGGAATTGAAAAGGGATGGGTTGTAAAGATGTGAGGGAGACGAATAAATCAAGCGTGATACATACTCAGTTTTGTTAGCTTCCTGCTCAGAGTATTAGTTGCTTGTCTTTCCTTTGGTGCTGTTCACAAGAAAGTAGAAGTAAAGAAGACTCACTACATTTTAACTCAGATGGAAGAAAAAAAAAATTTATAAGCAGCTCATTATATTTATCTTCAGAATAATATTTACTAGAGATTGCTTATTGTCTTGTTTTTATCATTGTAAAAAACCCAAACCACAAGAAATGAAGTGTCTTAAAACTGCTACTTCAAAAAGAGTTATCTTTCTGAAGGAGATGTTAAGAGCAGAGGTTGCTCAGACATTCTGTTAGTCCTTTCTTTGTGAATGAATTTAGTAGATACAGAAACATCAAACCAGATTAAGAAAACTTGCCAAGGTTTTCCTTCCAGAAACTCTGACCCTTGTTTGGTAGCAAATTCTGTGCAGGTTTTAAACTATGTCTGTGTGTTTCAGCATATACATATTTTTAAGGCTTTGCATCAGATGGAGGAAAAGCAGACAGTGACAAGATTTGCTGGTATATAGTGTATATAATCTGACATTTTCAGGACACGGATTTTAACTCAACTAATTTACACCATCAAGCCACACTACTTAAAATATGTGACAGCAAACCATCTTCAAATTTTATATATGGATTTCTTCATTTTATAGATCCAAGATCCATCAATTTTGTTCTGCAGAACTTAATCTTCTTTTCTCCTTCCATATTATGGCTATGAACCACTATTGTAGTTGCTCTTGCTTCACCTTTAGTCTCTTTCATGTCTCTATGAGAGTTCACCTTCTGCTGTCAAGCCCTGGCTCTTTTCTTATAGTCTTTTCTTATAGCACATCTAATTTGGCCCCAGTTATCTATTCGAAAGCTATGAGGAATCTGACTCACTTCATCCCACTTTCAGGATGAGGAGGAGATGTCAACAAAAGCATGGTATATAACTGCTGGGGAGAAGAGGCTTTTACAGCAGACTTACAGTAAATAATTGCTGTTCCAGAGGGAGAGGCAAATATCTGTTGACTCTGTCTCTTTCGTCATAGCATACGAGGAAAGCCATGTGTTAGAAAGCTTTCCGTGTGATTACAGCACTGTCTTTAGCATTTCTTGGTTTTACTGCTAAGGTGTGATCTTTCTCACTACCACTCAGTGCTATACTCCAAACCCTATCATTAACAAAATGCATCAGAGCATAAACCACTAAATTCTTTGGTGGAGCAGAGAGAGTTGGGTCCAGAATAATTCAAAGTGGGAACAGCTGGTTCATGGTCAACAGTAGATTAGTAAATTGGTGAGTTGATATAAGGATTACTGTGAATCAAACTTTGCATATAAGTACATTTCAGCTACTGAGAAAATAGCAAGCACCAAGGACGAGAAATGGCAATCGTTGTTCTTGGAGTTTCTGAAATATGCCATTATATGCTGTATAATTAAAAATATATATATAGATATAAAAAAGTCTCTTTATGGGTACATCTGTTGTCTGTAACTGAAATAGCACCCCACCCAAGGATACTATTTGGATTTTTCTTTAATATGAAATTTCCTTCCAATTCTATAATCTGTTTTATTTATTCTCCTGTTGCTTTATTGGTGGATAGTTAAATTGTCTTACTGACTAAGCAGGATCAAAATCCAGCTTGATACTGTACTGAAATTGTTCTAAATTTATAGCAGTAGTTCCTCATGAACTCGTAGATGAGCAGCCCGTTTTCATGCATCATCGGATACCTGTACAATTACCACTGGTCTGCAGTTTAAAGTGCCAGAAGCTTTGTTCTGTGTAGGAAGACAGTTTCTCCTCTACAGATCCCTTATTTCAAAAGTTTCCATAATGCTGCCCTGTCTTATCGATACTTTCTTCTCGGTCATGCACAATCTACCCCTCTGCTTTGTTTGGACATGCTCACAGGAGCATCTCCTACCCAACAGCTCATGTTTTGCCTCTAGTGTGTTGATTGTGTTGGTGCACAATATCTGTGCATCTAACCATGTCCTTGGGTATGACAGTTACAGCTATTTGCGTGCCTCTTAAGCTATCCACCACACTCTCTGTTTGTTTATGGTATTATGAAGTACAGTTTCACTTAATGTGGATAGTTTATAATCTGTATGGACCAGAGAAAAAATGTTTTCAGAACACTGCATTGAATAGATGTGGTAACACCAGCGAAGGTTTTATTCCTCAACAAGTTACATGCAATGTGGCAAACTTTTCCTGGGATGTGCTAGAGAAGAATGAACACTGCTTTAGGACATTCATTTAAGAGCGCATAGAAGTTATCTTTTTTTTATGTTATATAATGTCATGATTAAAATCTTTATGCTGTTCAGAGGGGACAAAAATTATATCCATCTTTTATTTTATCAAAGAACAAGCCCGTAACTGAAATGTTGAGGAAAACAAATAGGCACACAGAAGTACCTCAAACTCTCCAACATTGCACAATCCCAAAATGCTCAGCTGGCTCAGTGTATCTTTTGTGTTATTCCTGTAAATCTCCCCTTCCTTAGTATAGGATGCAGGCAAACTGAGAGTTAAAGGCAATATGATTGATGTATACTGCATTTTTACAGGGTAGAATACAGAAAATCGGATCTATAGGAAGCCATCATCATGTGTTGCTGATAAAAATTATTAAGTAGTTAAGAACAACTGAAGTAGACAGAGATAGCCCTGATAATAAAGGACTGGAAACATAATGACACATTTTCTCTCCCTTGCTTGTTTAATTTTGTGGAAAATAAATTGCACTCTGTAAGTGTGAGGTGACAGATGATCTGAGTTGCCCAGATAAATTCTGGACAACCAGGACATAGTGAGAATTTAAGTGGTGTTATGCATCACGAACTTGATTTGCCTATTTTAGAAACATGTGCTGTTCTTTTCTGTTGGAATGTTCATGAGAAAATTACTGTTCAGATACAAAACATTCTTGTTCTATCAGCAATATACTGGGCTGCGTATCAGTTGCCAGTTCCTGGGCAGTACAAAATTGTATCTGTTGGGTGCAAGGCAGTATCTCATTGTTACAGTATCTCTTCCTGATTAGATCTTGTTAGAAGCTATCGCCACGTTAATCAATGGTTTATACTGCTCTGTGCACATGTCCAGTGCCACCAGAAGAAAAATGTGAAGAGAGAGGAAACTATTTGCAGTGGAAACGCCTTTTAGGTAATGAAGCTAGAATTGTATACTACTGGTTTTCTTCTGAGAGAGAATAAACAGAAACAAATTTGAGAAGATCACAGTTGTTGAATAGCAACTGAGAATTGCTTAAATTCCAAAAAAAATAATGGGTGACTACTGATGGTAATTGTAATTTTGGATTAAATACACTCCTGCCTGGAGGGGGGAGGGGGGAAGAAAATTCAAGGTGTCAAAGGTAAGCACTTAAAAGTTATTACATGGCAAAAACAATGTTGCCAGTTCAACATTGTTTGGGCTTCCTTGTGTGAGTGGATTCTGATAGAGTGCAATTACACAAGTGTGTGCTGTTTTTAACATAAACTCCGTGCTTTGTCTTGTAAATCAAGATAATTTAATTCACCCAATGACAGAGGTTCAATATTTCATTTAATCCTTAATTGTTGTTCATTTGACTGGCTTACTGAATGCCACTAGGTCTTTGATCTGAGGAAGGAACTGTTAATCACTTCATTGTCTGTTTTGTAGTTCTCATGTATACAATGTATAGTTGTTTTTCAACCATTAATTTGATTTATGTGCTGTCATAATGCTCCTGTGAGATGGAAGGGTACTATTTCCATTTCACAGATAAGAAAGTCAAAAGCTTTTGCTAATTTCAGAAGGCTTGCATTTTATATATTTAAGTCAGCACTCTGAGTTTTCACAGAAATCAAATATACAAAGTCAAGACTATGGGGAAAAAGAAAAAAAAACAAACCAAAAACCACTACCACAGAGCTACTGATTTCCTGTGAAGAAGTTTACTTCAAAAAGTCTCGCAGAACCCAGTTTCCTAGAGTCATTCTCAAGTGCTATAAACATATGATTGGTTTTTCTCCCAACAATACCCTACATCATTTACCGTGTATATTCTAACTTGTTCCTTAAATTAAATTAAAATCTTAGATACAAAATGAACAAGTAATTCAAGCCTAGAGTAAGTCTACCTTATGCAGTAAGTGACCAAAGGGGGAAGTACTCATAAGGAAAGGGGACCGGGGAAAGAACATGATGATATACTTTCCAGTTTCAAGGATATTTTTTCAAACTTAATGTTTTTAATACCATCTGTGTCAGGGGGTGTTTTTTCAAATTGGTGTTATGTAAGTTATGAGCAAGTATGACACTGGATAAACCACATCAGTCACTTAAACAGAGCAAATGCTCAACAAGAGCAGGTCATAATTCCCAATTTAGATCAATCCTAAAAGGGCATGTCCTTCAATAGAGAATTTCACGTGTTTCTGAGAGTGGACGAATAGTGCAGTTGAGAAACAGTGTGTTCTCTCAACCTGCATCTCCTAGCTTCCTTCTTCCAAGAGCTCTTTTCATTTTGGAGGTCCTACCAACACACTAGAAATGTTGTTCCCATCTACTTAGTCTGTCTTCCATTCACTGTAGCATTTAAAGTAGGCAGCTTCCTCATTTATGACTCCCAACAAACAGTGGGACAATGCTGAGAACATCAGTGAGGAAGCTGACTGTCCTTAACCACACTATCAATCTGGACAAGCCTTTAGCACACAAGGGAGGTTACTGTGACGTTCTGGGCTCTACAATGTTCAGCAAAAATCACATTTGCAATCAAATTATATGTGTGGCTGGAGTTCTCTCTACTCCTCTTTTTATATAAGATCTGTGAAAACAGAAGTAGAATGAGTAGAAGGCAGATTTCCACAGTTACATTGAGGAAGATGGGGGAGTGGGGAAATAAAAGGGTAATTTTTATTGTTGGGCCAATCCTTCATCAGAACAGTGCTCCAAATACGACTGGTTTTACCAGTGTATTTTGAAAGTTGCTTTATAATTAGAGAACTGCCAAGGTGGTTTTGCACCACCATGTCCTTAACAATGGGATTCCTGTTGAACACTCAAATTCAGCAGAAAGGTGAGCAGTAAACACTGACTTCATAAATACTCTGTGTGCATAGAGAAGCATTCTGTAACATTCATGTGACTTGCATCATCTGGATTTCAATTTGAAAAAAAAGTAATTTTAAATGAAGAGTCTGGATGGAGAGGTTCGATTGAGACTTTGAGCAGATGCGCTTTTGATCCTGTTGCCATTCAAAATGGGATAAAGTATTTGAGGGGAAAAAAAACTGTTAGAAGTTGTAGTTAATCTTGTAAGAATAAGATGGTAATGGTAAAGATAAACTTTATAAAATATTCTAAGGCTGTTTCATTTCAGTAATATGCATTTTTATTAAAGCTTTCCATTCAAAGGACATATGTTCAGGGAAAAAGTGCAGGTCCCAAAACCAACAGGAATTTAGTACCTTTTTTTTTTTTTTTTTGTATTTTCAGTTTTGGTGAAGGATTTTACTCTACTTACTAGGCTTAAGAAGTGAGTGTAATCCATTAATATACAACAAGAAAAGGGGGATGAAAATCTCCACTTCTGTAGCTCTACTGAGTTCACTGAAGTTAAAGAAAGTATCAGATTTGTTCATTTTCTGAATGATTTGATGGAACTATTTTATGAAGTAGGATTTCTCATCTTCTTTTGTCTTCTATAACACTTTCTTCTGAGTACCTGAATATGCTTTTAAATAATCAAAGTTTGCTGCACTTTTGAGAAAATTTTCAAATCAATATTAACTGCTGAATAGATACCGATGTTGTAGTAAGGTTAGAAATAAGAAAAAAAAAAAGAGAGAGAGAAAAATAAGACTAAGCAGAAAAAGAAGACTTTTAGTGAAACTTTTTTTAGATTTGAGTCTACACATTTTGTTATTGAATTGAAATTCTAAATCCATTTTTATTATTCTGGGTTCTTTTAACTACTAGGTTAAGGTTTTGAACTCATTTAGCTTGGTGACAAAATAAAATAAACTATCTTCAAGGACATGTTGAGAAGAAATTTACATCTCTTGTTAGTGTTCTTATCTTCTATGTTTTAGCTACAGCACAGTAAAATTTCGTAGTATTTCCTGACAAATGAACGTCTCCCTGCTCTGTGCCAAATCTTACATAAATTCAGTAAGTTGATTACTAGAGCTGTTCACAAACTGAGCTGAACAGACCCCAAAAAAAATGAAATTTAGAATTGCGTTTAGGGATTGTATCAATAGTATATAGGTGTAAGAATGGGCAAGGTATCTCAAATTTATAAATCTTTTATGTATTAATATTTTGTCAACATACTGAGGAATGGCAAGAAAACAGTCCTTGACAAACATATTTCTTAGACATGACAGTGTAGCTCTTAATTAAGGAAAATAATTCAGACACAGCAAGAAGCCATAGAAAACCGGTGAAACGATTTTCCATTGAGAGAATAAAAAAGTAGTTAGTGATATCATGTGAGCTTTTCTCCCATTTCTTACTACACAATTTGATCGCTAATTTTAGATAAATAGCGTGTTAAATGCTTTTAAGAATGTACAAAGACTACTGTCTCTTTCTTCTTTGTCCACCTTTACTGGAGTTATTAATTACATATTATCTTTTTCTAATGTAACATTTTATACTAATTAAACTCTTCCAAAGATAAGGAGGTATTCTTGTTTTTATAGATCATAACAATAGATTTGGGGGTTGGGCTAAAAGTGGTCTCTAATATATCAGATGATCTTCAGAACTGAGGGGAATCTGTACTGCTCTACCTCTACATATAGACAAAAAAAAGTCAGCTACGCAAACCAGAGTTCAAACCAATAAAACTGTTAAGCAGAGCTGACAAAAATGTTCAAAACATACATTTAATTTTTTAAAAAATAATTACTTTTCTGGAGTTTTTTGAAAAAATATTTTTAAATAATAAAAAATTAATAAAGGCATTTTAAGTAATTATGATTTTCAAATTTCGTAGCTGCTACTATGGCAGCCTGCATTGCCAGTCTGTTCTGAGTCCAGGGTGTTCTACCAGCGCCCTACAGGACATTGCAGTGAATATGCACAATCAATCCTCAGCTCTTTGGTCATTCCCATTAGGGAAATATCTGGAGCACTTCCCTGCTTCTTCCTACTCGAGTGCCAGAATGGTGAACATGTTTCTCTCTCCTTCCTGACCTAGAGTTTTCATATAGAGGGGATTGAGGTGCTGCTGCGCACAGTGGAGGAGCTCCGCCCCATGGTATAGATGAAGCTCAAGGAGTATTGGTTACAACAGTCTGGTTTATCCCCTCACCTCTCCCTGGTCAGAAGGATCCACTAACTGGGTGCACAAAACCTTCTTAGAACTTTTTAATGGGGCAGAAGTTCTCAGGTGCCAGCTGAATATTTGGCAATTGTATCAGCATGCAGGGTGAAACAAGAGTCCATCAGACTCAGCTCTCAGTCATCCCCTTTTGTATGATTTCTCTAGCTATATCTTGTGCAGTACTTGCAGCTTTTATATAAAAACTGCAATGTTATTACTCCAACACAATTTAATTCTAGCAGGCGTATCAGCATGCAATGTAAAGCTACCACGTTCCTCTACTTTAACGAATGATTATCCATAGTAACTGTAATACACCACATTGCAAAGTAAAATGCTTAGTTTAAGTCACCATAAAGATGGTTCATATCAGCGGAGTTTGATTTGAAATTGTTATTTGGTATCTATATACTTTATTAATGCACCTTATTTGATAGGTGATGACTTCTAAAGTCACAGTAATGCAGTCATTTGTAAGTGTGTGACTGTTCCATAAAAGTTTCTCAGTTGAATGTTTAAGAAAACTGAGCCTTAAAATTGTGTAAATACTGCTGGAGAGAACTGATTGCAGAACTTCTTTTGTCATATTTGCTTAGATCTAATAAAAATCTTGAGAGGAATAATGTAGTCGCACAAGTTACTAAGAAGTCAGATTCCTCCTTAAAATACTCTATTAAATCATTCTGTCATTGTCTTGCATGCTTGCTCAGGTATAAACAAGTGTGGGTGCGTGGGCAAAACTGCTCAACTGATTTGGAATATTAGAATCTGCATAATCCGAATGAACAGTTGATATTCCAGTGATCACTGTTTTCTACCCAGGTGCCTACTGCAAATTTTAAAATCTTCGTTGATGACATAGCTATTTAAATACAGAGAAATATAAAGTAAATGCTTTTGCCTTTGCCTTTTTTTTTTCTATTTTATATAGAAATTAGGGTCAAGAGTCAGTTTCTGATGGTTGTAACAGAGACCAATACATGGTTTCCTTTGACAGAAATGTGTTTACTGCTCTCTATTTTCTTTCTAATCTGAAATGAAAAAAAAACATTTTCTTCCTTTTGTACATGGAAAGGGCAAAATCTCCCACGATGATTAGAACAGAAGTTTTATTTGAGCTATTCATTAAGGCTGGTGTGCATCTCCACTCAATCTTCTCTTCCTAAAACAGAATAAACAATCACAAGCTTGACAATTCTTTCAGTGCAGACACTCAGTAAACAACTTCTTTAGGTGGTTTGATGGTGCCTTTTTCAGAAACACGCCAAGTGTCACAGGTATGTTATTTTGCCTCTGGGAATAAGAAATAATAAAGCTTTAGATAAGAGCTAGAGGGAAAGGCTAACCTAAACCCAGGTATTTATATTTGTATCAAATTCATAATTGATAAAAACATATTTCCCAAATCTCTACAGGAACTAGTACAATATTGGGCTATTGCTAGACTCTACTTATTAAACATAGATGAACCTTTGACACAACTTCCAACAGCAGACGCTGGGAAGGTTAGGAAAGTTTAATGGAAACTACTGCGCAAATAAACACAGCAATTGTGAAGACTGAGTATTTTTTTAAGCTGGAGAAGGCATTCAGTTAAACCTCTTCACTGATCTTCTTTCTGTCTGTAAACCATACATGTTTTCAACTCACTTCTGGTTGCATTTGTGGACAGCATTAGAATGTGTTATACATCAGTGCACAAACTTACAAGTACTGGAAGAAATTAATACTATGTACCACAAATATTTCGATAATTACACTGAAAGCACACAGTAATTAGAGACACTCTATTAATAATGTTACCAAAATGCACTTAAAGACTTCTAAAGAAATTTCAGACTAGTTTAAAATTTTAGAATCCCCAAAGATAGGAGAAAGTAGTTAAATCTGCATTTGATGTCAGTCCAAAACAATCTTGCTCCTGTATAGTTGATCTACGAATTCATTAAAGAAAACTTTCTGATTAAAGTTACATTACATAAAAAATGAATCTAAATGAATGCATCTGGTAATGAAGATCTTTTCTCTGTTTGCTCTTATCACACGAACTCCAGTGACCGTTTTTGACAGAACTGCAGAATTCTTCCCTATGCATTTTTTTTCACTCTATTAGATGTCATAAAAGCCTTTTGTAGAAAAAAAAGTGTAACATATCTTTGCACCAAAAAATGCATGAGATTAATGATTTGCTTTATTTATCCAGACTCATAGAGATCATGTGGAAAACACAGATTGATTTTTATTTCATGCTTTTAGCAGTTCTGTTGGTATGTTGTCCATTGCATTAGGGTGGAGTTCTTTTGTTTCATTTTATTTTTATTTTTTTTCACTGCTGTTTTTAGCTTTGATCTAAATGGGGAAAAGTTTCTGGTTCAATCAGTTCTTCTCCATGGGACTTTGATAGTCACTGGATGTGCAGAACAGCTCTTCACAGTATTCCTTCCAGCAATAGATGTGAATATTTTCCACTCTCCTGATTTAATAAGTCTGAGTTTTGGATTGGATGTGTGTTGTTAGAAGCCTCACCATGTCAAAAGAGTTTTTCATTTTACCTGAAATTTGCACAGCTTTTCACTATAGGCACTCTTATGGGAGACAATAATCTTTGTCCTTTCCTGACATTCTCTGCTGGGTGCTTTGATATTCAGCAAATAAGAGTACATGTGCATGCTTGTTAGGATGAAAACTATTTGTCTCCTCTAACCTAAGTAAATGACCTTACTTGGCATGATTTCTGTTTTGCAGTATGTAAGTTTAGAAAACTTTATTCCCAGAGGGAATAGAAGAAAGTTTTGTGCTAATGTGACTTTTTGTGTTTTTCTCTCTACCTCTTCTTTTTTTTTTTTTTTTTTTTTCTTCCCAAGTCCGTTTTCTTTTTGGTAATTTCAACAAGTCATGCTGAGGTTTGTTGATGCCAAACTTCAATCATTGTATTTCCCTACCAAATGCAAGCTAGTTTTTCTTCCATTTTAAATCAATACCTTACAGCCTGAAAAATAATCAAACAAAATCAGAAACATGGCATTTAAACAATCTCACCATAACAGACTAGCATTCATGTTTAGAGGTAAAATTGCTGTTTACCTCAATTCTGAATTCTAGTGCCTTTATTTGAAATATAATTATTTCCCTAAGTTCACAAAACATTTACAAAAATTAGGGTTTCTCTTTCAGCAGATTTTTTATTATTATGCCTTTATATAAGCTACTTTTTTTCTATCTTTACTTCTTTTAAGAGTGTAGAAAATGCTTTCAAAGTCACCCCAGAGAAAACTAAGCCAGAGGATATACACCTTTTCCACTTTTTCGTGCTTCAGGCTAAGATAGTTTGACTGATCCGTCATCTGACTGGTGGGCAAAGTATAAATCATGTAGGAAAATGTCAGCTGAAATGTTACTGCACCTTCAGGTCATTAATTGTTTGGTTTTTTTAATTGTAGGTCTGTATCATCTTCAAAATAGCTCAACATGACAGTTGTGAGTACCAAATACTGACTTCAGGCGTGGTTTTCTTTTCAGTTTGTTTGCGCTGGTGCTGTTTTTTAAAGGTACAAAAGTTGAAGATACATATGCCAGCTTTTTGATCTGCTTCACAAGGTCAAGTCAAAATACTAGGTATGAGAAGTCCTTCGAATTCCATTATAGATTTATCTTCTAGACAAGAAAACGTAGGGAAGTTCTTCTGAAGTACAAAGGTCAACTGACCAATGGAATTCTACCAGCCAGAGGAATTTAGTCACTATTTTCAATCAGGCAACACTGCATACCTTTACTCAGAACTATTTCCATTCTTGTAAGTTATAAATGTATTTTACATTTATAAGATACTCCAGCCCTCATTAAAATTTACCATTTGATCTTCCTCCTTTGTGTTTGAGAGGAGGGAAAAACCCAGGAAGGCAATTAAACTTATGCTATAGCTTGCAGAGCTTCCTTTAGAGAATGTGGATCCCAGTCAAGTTTAGCAGTATAACAGAAGCAGTTGGTAAGTCGACACATATTGCTCTGAAATCTCTCCAGCTTCAGAAGTTCTATTGTTATGTTGGATTTTTTTGGTGCTGGCAAAACCTAATTGGCTGAAATGTACAAAACCATCTTACAGAATGGATTTGTTTTTTTTGCAAGCTATACAATTGTGTCAGATTTCACATTATAATTTCATATATTGAATGATTCTGATCCTTATTTGTGTTTTGTTCATTCAACTTCAATTAGATTGTTTGCTGTACCAAACTGTGTGCTATTAATCTCCTCACTAGAAAGCTGCATTTAAAACTAAATTGTTGAGCAAGATGCAGTAATCCTAATGAGAAAGTTTAAAGAAGTTTAGTATAACCTCCCTGCTACCCCCTGCCCCTGAGACACAGTCAAAAGAGAGGCCAGTTGGAAAATGAAGATCTAGACACTATCAGCTCATAGCAGCATGAACACAAATAAAGCATTAGAAGGTGCTTCACATATATGAAAACTAGATCATTTTAAAACTTTGTAGCTGTAAAGCCAAACTAGACCTTTCCCTTTGCTTTTCTTTTTACAGCATATTTACAGCTAAAACGTTCCCTTTTGTTTCCTAATTCCTTAGACTGTCTGTCTTCTAATAAGTGCTTTAAAGACAAGCTTGGTTTGCTTTATACGGTTATGTAGACTAAGCAGTAAAAAGATGGTGGCAGCTTCAATTTACTTTGAAAAGTTATGTCAAAGTTTGCCTTAATGAGAGAAAAAAGTCTTCACATCTGTCTTTCTGCAGCATTTGACATATAAAAAAGTTGAGCTGCTTGAGCAATGCCAAACCTACTAATAAGCTATGAAGCTTTTGTGGGTCAATAAGACTGTACAGAATAAGAAAATAATCAGAATTTCTGCCTGTGGAGCATGGAGTTAGCAAGGGACGTGAGAAAATAGCTAGCTGGTTTGGCTCTTCTTTCTTCCTGTTACTTTAGATTCAGGGATACCACCACATACCTTAGGAAACAGTTTGCCTCTTGGATACCAGACGGTTCAGAGATTTTTTTTTTTTTCAGATAGTTTGAGTGCTAACATATTTCTTCAGGTGGAATGCAAATGTTCCCCATTACTGACCCACTGCTGAGGGAACAGGCAGTGTTCCCTGGTTTGTATAAATCAATCTTCCAGGAAGCTTCTGGTAACGAAAATAGAATTTGCTCACCCTTCTCTCTGCTTATTTGTTGAGGTTATGTTAAAGAATTTTAAAGTAAAGAAAAAAAAATAGAAAATGAAATTGGAATTGTAAAAAATCCAGATCCATTACCATAAAAGTGGAATACCAAACAGATACATTCTACTCTAGAGTTGAGATTCTACTATAAAATTCAGATTTTTGCCTACTGTTATTTGCTCATGGAAATAGTATAATGCTATTTGTTGACCAAACAATTCTAATACTTTGTAGAACTGAGTATCTGGATGCAAATTAAAATGATGTTTGTCAATATTTTTTCAAGTTTCACTAAGGAGAAATAACTGATGCCTATAGTTTCTACAGCTGTACTTGCAAAGACTAGTTTCCAGAAGTTCCCAGTTCCCTTTGATTCCTTTATTTATTTATTTATTTTACATGAAATATTTGGAGCTAAATAGACTCCCCTTGACTACATATATACTTTTTGATTGAGTATAGACCTGAGACTAGGCTAGATTATGTATTTATTGTTTTATTTATACACAAGTAAGTTGTATTTTAGTGCAAGAAAAAAATATATATTTTATTTAGAAACAATTGTTAGGATATTATTTAGTCACTTGATAAAATATATTAATATTATGATTGAATTTATTGAATTACTGCATGCCTTAAATATAAGCGTAATACCAACTTAGCATTGATTGGTGTTATAGGATGATATTATAAGATCATTGTTAGAACAATATTTATTTTAACATAGATCATATAAACGAATCTGTTTTCTACATCAGAATGGAACCTTTTCCATGCTTTTAAGGTCTCAGTCACCAACTTTTTTTCAGTTATTAAATACAAAAATGTTATCATTCTGGTAACACTGGAACACAGTGAATGTAATGTATATTAAATAACACGAATTTCTCCTGTTTAAGAAGCTCTAGTGCTGCCATGTTATAAACAATAGATATAATAAGCCTCTATTGTTATGTTTAGGACCAGTGTAACTTCACTGCTGCATGTTGGGAACTATACAAACGAAAATATCGAGGATGAAAAATCCTCTGTTGTTTGTATAGCCAAACTACACTTAGACACGGTACAGAGCAGATATCACAGGAGCTTTGTCACTGAGCTCAAACTTTCCTATTAAATAAAAACTTTCAAGAAAAGTTAGTGATCAGCTGCATACATTGGGCAAACTTTAGAAAGCTTAATTTTTATCTTCCCCTTCTCATATCCTCAGAACTTGCACCATGGGTAGGGCAGTCCACTAATGCTTTGACGTGATACTATGTGAGCTACCTAGGGCAGCTAGGTTAGTTCACGTGCATCTTCAGAGGGGCAACTGTTACGTTTGATAAGGTGGTGCTCAACATTCTAAACAACAAGTATCGTCTATAATGCACATCTATAATAGTATGTGTCATGGAACATTCATACTGCTGACCATAACAGCAGCATTAGTATCAATGCATAATAATAGATTTCTGAATTATCAAAAGAAATATGTTCATGTTCAATGTATTTTTTTATTATTATTTTAAAAACTTGGTGATTTTAAACCAGTTCTTCAAAACTAGCATGTACAAATACAGCTTCCTACAGAAAGACAAGAAAGTATTCTGGCTGGTAATATCTTAACAGGTTTTTTTATTTGGGAAGTCACAATAATGTGAATTCCCATACTTCTGCAGACATGTTTTCATTGGATAGACTCTTCCTTTTTCCCTGTGACCTAATGTCTGACAATTTGAACTCTGTGACTAAAATGTTTTTAATATTTCCATTTTTAGTTATATTATTTGTCTCTTGCATATTGATTTTGTTAATATTAAATTTAACATCCAATTCATTCCTACTTCAGAATCCCTGAAATTGAATTTACTGTTCCAATATTACTACAAACATTAACTTTCTTTCTGGAACTGCTTCATCTTAAATCCAAGTTATTCTTGCCTATTACTCTTCTGGCCATGATGTCGTCCTGTTCATTTGCTATGAATTTAAAAGTTTTCAAGCTTTTTCTTTCCTTGCATACTCTTCAGATAAATGCAACTTTCTTTTTCTATTGCAATTCTCAGACCAAAGAATTTTTTATTATTACTATTACCACTTGCCTTGGGGAAGGCATATATTTTACAAACGAACTATTTCATTTTCCCATTGCAAGAATAAATTCATTGACCTGCACTCTGCCGAACTATGTTAATTTTTCTTATCATTCTGCCATAGAAAGATAAACTAAAGAGTTTATCAAATTTTAAATGTTGTGAATGTTACATTTTCACATCCTCACCTCCTTCACTTTATCCCCTTATATAAAATGAACCAATCTTCTAGTCCACAGGTGAAAACAGACTAGTGGCCCTTTCTCTCTGCTAAAGATTTTTAAATAAATAAGAGTGTTATTTCTAGTCTTTGCATCTCTCTGGTTCTCTGGAATGCTAAGTCAGAAACACTGTGTTATTCCTACATTACATTAGGATATATTTTTAATTATGTTATTTTAATTAAATCTATAATGATAGCATTAACATTTTCTTATATGGTGGATGTTTCAAACCTCAGGCTTTTTAGTTACCTGACTTCTTTTTGCACTCCAAGTCATTTCCTTGATAAGAATTAAAATATTTGCTTTTTCTACAGAAGGTAAATTTTCATACTAAAAAAGACTAAGAGGCTGAATTCTTTCTTAAAACAATATTATTTATATCTCTCAGTTATACTATCAATCAAATAGATTAAAACTGATTAAAATAAGCTTGAGGGTAGAAAAGAAAATAATCAAACCTATCTTTTTTTTTTTTTTAAATTTAGCCTCCTATTCTGAATTATATGAGAGAATATAGTGGCTTTCCACATACTTTGATAAAAAGACAGCTCAATACATTTAAAATATGTTTAATTATCATTCAGGTAAGGAAAAGGCAAATGAGATTGGAATTACAAATCAACAATTTATTCAGATTCAGGAATTGAATAGTTCAGCAGTTTCCCTTAAAAACAATTTAAATCATATTGCGAATCTACTTTTGAATTTGATTTTTATTACTTAATTTCTCTTTAAGAGGATTTGCCATAATTATGTTGAAAAAGCGTTATCATTGATCAAAATACACATTTTCTGCAGGAAAATATTTTAATTTCTATTTTAAAGGGGGGGGGGGG